>JASDQU010321911.1:0-13103 GCA_032191745.1 Picea mariana | reverse complement strand
TAGGTTTTATCCCTTCATTTTGCTGGATAATAATAAAGGAAGGACCTGGCAATTTCTCTGGTGGACGTAGCCCACACTGGGTGAACCACGTAAATCTGTGTCTCTCTTGTATTGTGTGTCTTCTGTGTTTTGTTTTTGCATTTGTTTTATTTTATTGCTCCGCGGTCCTGTTTTTTCTAACAACAAGAAGATTATCGACCTAATTCAAAAGGGAGAAAGAAAAAATGATGAAAAAATACCTAACCCTAGCTTGAAAAAAAAGGGAGAGAGGTGATGAAATATTACTTTGATTATGCCGCCACGTGGTGGATATAGATAGGTGAGAGTCTCGAATGACGTTCATCTCGTCGTGTTTATCTTTGGTTTTTCTCGTTCAATTGAAAAAGGTTGAATAAAAATAAACTCAACCCCGTTCTATTTATATATCCAAACAGTTACTTATGATATTTAATGCATTGGTTGGGGTAGGTTTGATTAGAGGAGTTAAGAGAAACTTCTATGATCAGCTTGGAAGAGTTGGGAGCAAGTTTTTTGATCAGTTCGAAAGAGTTGGAAGTAACTCCTCCGAACGTACAAAAAGAGTTAGAAGTAACTCCTTCGAACATATCAAAATATTTAGAAGTAAATCCTCTGATATGTTTAGAGGAGTTTCTCCTGATTCTCGTGATATCGCTGTGTATCAGAGCAAAATATTGTAACTCCTCCGAACTGTTCGAAGGAGTTCAAAGTAACTTTGTCAATTTAAAATTTGGATTGCAACACTAAGTACTGTTCATTTTCCAAGTGAAACATGAATCATCAAAGGAATCTTGAGATGAAAAAGAATACTTATGAGACTTTCTCTTAGGTTAAAAAATAAGGGGGCTTGAGTTTTAGGGAAGTAGCATAATCAAAAGAAAATGGAGGGTTGTAGTGCCTATCACAATAAATGGTGACACAATGGGTGAAGCCTTGGATCTCTCCAAGATGATGTCCACACATAATTTTTTTAAGAAGAGTGCTCCATCACAAAAAATCATAAGGGAGAAAATATAGGTCCCATAACTTGCATATTGAAAAGATTTAGGTGATTCAAAGAAGGGTAAGACCTTTTCCGATTAACAAATTGCTTTCAAATTTATATCCAAATATCATGGTAAATGGATAAAAATAAGGATGTAGGTAGTAAATAGAAATGGAACATCAAGAATGTTGAGAATACAAGTCATAATTATTTTTTTTGTTGTCTCTCCACTATCATTGAGCATCGATAGCCCCGACGAAGTCACCCGAGTGTCACAAGCCTTGCTTTGTTGCCAGCGAGCGTCCATAGCCCTAGCAGAGATACTTGCATGTACCATGTGATATGGAAATACTTTCCCCAAGACTTTACCTTCTATAATATTTGATTGTATTTTACTTAGAGATATTGGTGAATGGGGGGATTTCAATTAACCTTTAAAGCACGAGGGATGACACATGTGATTATGATATCTACTAACTTGATTATAGATGATAAAACTTCCTGAGTCGTGATTCCTAGCCTACTACAGACATTTCATTTAGACCATTTTTGTTTATATTTTATATCATAGAGATGTGTTTTTCAATGTATTCTCCTGGCTCTCTAGTTTCCTAGTGTCTCCTCATGTTGATAATTTATGTTCCTCCACCAGATATTGACTTGTGATAGTGCATAAAGAGTGTACATGTTTTGGGAGATATGTAGATCTAACATTGTACCACATAGATGTTTAGTCTCTCTACACTATATGTGATCCAAATGGATGTCGGTGGCCTCCCACCTATTCCAACTGGCTCATTTTCGTAGTTTTCCAGTTTGGCAGTTTTTTCCTAGTTTTCAGGTCCTTGACTTCCAGGGCCATTTTGAGATCCTAAACATCGTTTTTAGGGCTCTCCATAGTCAAACTAATGATGGAGTCAATTTTTTACAAAAACATGTGTATTCCTCGGATAGACCTTTCCAACTGGCTATCGTGCAAAAGTTACGACTCCGGGAAGTTGTTCTACTAACTTACCCCAACGGGGCCCACATGACTTTTGGTGCTTCATCACCCAGGGTTAGGTTTTTGGATTTCTAGGGTTTTGTAATTCTTTTTTATTGTAAAAAGGCTTGGAGAGCCTCATCGTAACCATATTCTTTCAAATGAGCGCAACCATCACATATCTTCTTAGAGATAAGCTGCGACCATTCTAGCAAGCTTGTTTTCCGCTGCAATTTACAATTTCAACACATTTTCTTATTGAATAGAAAATAGGGTTATTTTATCTCTCTTATCCTTGTGTTTATGTGTTACTAATAATAATATTATGTATTCATTTCATTCTTCTCATAAAATCAAGATCAATGGTATCAGAGTGGTGTACTCCTTGTCATTCTTAATGCATGTCCCCGACGAGGTCAGGGTACAAAGAATTGGGTCTCGAGCTTGTTTCTCTTGAGGAAACAATCTCTCACATGCCCAAGAAACCAATCATGGCAGGATAAAATAATGATGATGGGACATGAGATCCTTTGAAAATGTTTCTCAAGGAAGCCCTCATGCAATAGAGGAACAAAATGATGGATATTTTTACGCAAATCTTTTGACGATTACCAACAGGAGATGCATCTTCTTCAAACAGAGGTGTTGCCCCCTTCAAGGTACAAATAAAATTTGATATTACCATATTTGAAGGTCAGATAGATGTAGATGTTGTAGACAAATGGTTGAATCTTCTAGAAGGGTATTTGTATGTCCATAACTTTTCGAACAGAGAAAATATTACATTTGTGCTCCTCAAAGTCGTTCCCCATGTCAAAGATTGGTGGGAGACTTTCTGGGAGCAAAAGGAAAGAGAGGAACCGTCATTATTTACAGCCTTGGTCACCTGGGAGTCCTTCAGGGATGTTATAAAGGAACAATACTACCCTGTCGGAAGTTATGATGAACTATATACAAAATGGACCACACTGCAGCATGAAAGAGACCAAGTAGTGCGAGATTTCACAAATATCTTCCATAACTTATGCACCAGGCTGGGAATCAGAGATTCTGAGAGACATATGGCTCTCAAGTATCTCAGTGGTCTGCATAGATACATCCAGGATGAAATGGAGTTTTTGGACATCTCATCCTTGGGCGCGACCTATAAATGTGCCATCAAAAGTGATCAAAATCTTAAGCAAAAGACGCGAGAATTTGGGCCTGGGAACCCCTCACATCATAAGCAAGTAAATGGAAGCCCCAACCCACAAAAAAAAGGAAAAATAAAATACAGAAAACCTCAGGACAACTAGTCTAGGATGAAAGCAAAGAAGGACACTGGAAAGATGAAGAAATATACCAGGAAGTGGTGTGACTTCCATAAGAACCCCTAGAATAACACTGTTGATTTTCGATTCAAGCAATCATTAATGGATAAGGTGAAAGAATCTGAATCAGATGCGGGTTCCGACTCTGAGTCAAAAACAAAAAGGGGGAGCTGGATCATTGACGCAGAACCCAGTGCCACCGTTGCTACCACCAAGGTCCAACCCGGTGAACCAGAAGAGACAAAAGCAGGAGAGCACCTCTTTCATTCACAGATGTGGGTAAAAGGCATCCCACTGCACTTTATCATTGATAGTGATAGCCGGAAGAACCTCATATCAGAAGAGGTTGTCAAACATCTAGCCCTGCTGACAACTTCACACCCACATCCCCACACCATTGGATGGCTCTTCTAAGGAAGCGATCTCCATTTTAGCCAACGGTGTCTCCTTTCGTACGACATCAAGCCCTTCAAAGACAAGGTATTGTTTGATGTTTCTCCTCTCAAAGTTTGTAATGTTATTTTGGGCCAACCTTATTTATGGAAACATCATGTTGTATATGAGTCTAGGCCTCACAGTGTTATTATTACTTTGAAAATAAAATTATATAGGATACCCAAGGCAGTCTCACCTAGTGATATTTCCTTGATCTCTGCCAAGAAGTGTAGGAAGGTCATCTCTCAGACCAGGAAGTTTTTCTTCTTCATGATTCTCTCTCAGAGTGAGCTAAATATTGAAGCCACATCGAGGGCCTCTGCAATTGACCTCTCCACACATCATAAGAAAGTGGAAAATGTCGTGGAAGAATACAAATATATCTTCTCCTCACCTACTGGGGTACCTCTGCACTATCAGGACAAGCATCCCATTGATATGACCCTTGGCACACCTCTACCCAATGGGCCAGTCTACCACCACTCTATGTTAGAGAATGAGGAGATCAAGCGACATATCCAAGAACTGCTCCACAAGGGTCACATCCATCCCATATCATTTCCTTGTGGGACCCCAATCATGCTAGTGCAGAAGAAATAAGGGACCTAATGACTCTGCATTGATTACCAAGCCCTAAATACAATCACAGTAAGGAATCAGTACTTGATTCCTAGAATCAACGATCTACTTTATCAGCTAAAGGGGGCCAAATACTTCAGTAAGATTGATTTGAAGTCTGGCTATCACCAGGTCCCCATAGAAAAAAAAGATGTATGGAAGAACGCCATCAAGTCAAAAGAAGGTATTTTTGAATGGTTGGGCATGCCCTTTGGTTTGGTAAATGCTCCAACAACTTTCATGAGGATGATGGACGATATCATGTGACCTTTCACCAATAGTTTTGTAGTGGTGTATCTAGATGACATCCTCATCTACAACAATAATTGGGTGGAACACTTGCAACATATTCAACAGGTTCTACACACCTTGCGGCAACACAAGCTATATGCCATCTTGGAAAAATTCTCCTTCGGCATGTACATGGTCTAGTACCTAGGCTACATCATGGATCAACATGGTGTGCATGTGGATCCACTTAATATCTAGGTCATCTATGACTGGACAATGCCAACCACACTCACTGAGCTTCGGAGATTCTTAGGCCTTTCCAATTTCTATCGTAGATTTTTGTTGGGATTCTCCCATATTGAGTGGGCCCTCATCCAAGTAACTAGGGGTGGTGGTAAGGAAAAAATTGTGTGGGACCTTTCCCAACAACAAATGTTTGATGATTTAAATCAACGCTTGTGCTTAGCTCCAATACTTTCATTACTAGACCTGTAGCATCCCTTTGAGATCGATACAGATGCTTTAGATTTTGTTGCGGGCATAGTTCTCACTCAACATGGCCACCCCATGGACTATCATAGTGAGACACTGTCAGATGTTGTCCGTAAGTACCCTACTCACGACAAAGAAATGTACTCCATTGTGCAAGCCTACAGCCAGTGGATACATTACATTCTTGGGAAGGAGACAATCATCCACATGGATCATAAGCCACTGCAGTTCATGTAGACACAAGGAAAATTACAGAATGACCGCCATCAAAAGTGGTCCCCATACTTGCAATAGTTCCACCTCAACATCAAGTATAAAAAATGAAGTACCAATTGAGTCACTGATTTCCTCAGTCAACCTCGAGTCGTGAAACTCACCATAGTGCTAGAATCTTATGGCCACAAGACCTCTGAATGGTACAACCTCTATGAGACAAAACCTGACTTCGCCACCACATATCAAATGTTGGGCGCAAACTCAGTTGTCACTAATTTCCATCTTCAGGATGAGCTATTGTGCCAATTGGGCCATATTTTCATTCTATCAAGAAAGCGAGTGAAGATTATTTGGGAATCCCACTACAGTCGGGTGGCAAGGCACTTTGGCATTGAAAATAAAGTAGAAGTGCTGCAAAAACATTTCTACTGGTCGAAACTTCAACATGATGTTAGCAAGTATATCAGGTCCTGCATTGTTTTCTCTATTGCCAAACAGACCAATAAGAAATAGGGCATGTACAACCCCCTACCTACTCCTGATAGGCCATGGGAATCCATCTCAATGGAATACATGTTGGGCCTTCTGTCTAGCAAGAGGGGAAATGATTGTGTCTTTGTGGTTGTTGATTTATTTTCCAAGATGGTGATCCTAGCTACCTGCAAGAAGAGAATCATAGTAGAGGCCACTGCCAAGATATTCTTTGAACGAGTCTGGGTACATTTTGGAATCCCAAAAACCATTGTCTCAGATTGGGACAGTCGGTTCCTCAACACATTCTGGATGAGCCTCTAGTCACTGCTGGACACCAAGCTCACCAAATCTACTTTTTTCCACCCCTAGATAGATGGTCGAACCGAGGTCATCAATATGATGATCGTGCATATCATACACATGTACAATTCCAATAACCCCCACACATGGGATGAGAGTCTTCCCTATGTTCAACATAGCTACAACAGAGCCCTACATAGCTCAATTGGACACAACCCCTTTCAGGTTGGGTTGGGATTCCAACCATTGGGTCCCATGGATGTTGCACTACCTCTTGTGGCCACCCTGACCGATTCATCACCTGCTCCAACTGAAGCTGAAAAATCATCTCGGTTCATTGAGAGGATCTGAAACATCCTCCAATAGGTTCAGGATATTTTATAGAAGTCAAATTGTAAGTACAAGAAACGCCATGATCAACATCAGGTGCCACATAAGTTTTAGGTGGGAGACAAAGTGTGGTTACACTTGCAGAAAGAACGCCTTACAGGGCCCCATCGGAAGCTTCACCCACTCTGTTATGGAATTTACACCATCAATAAGTCTATGGGTGACAATGATTTTGAGCTCAACATTCCCCCTTTCCTTTTCCTGCACCCAGTGTTCAACATGGATCTCCTTCGACCATATTTCCCACCATTATTGGACACCTCAAAGATAGTTATTGGAAACCTCAAAGATAGCATAATAGTTGACACCAATAGATATTAACCCTGACTACATGAAACATGAATCTAGTGATCATATTGTGTACATATAGGTCAAGGGAACTCACCAACAAAGAATCCATATTTATCGAGTTGTCAAAGTAGGGAAACTCCTGCACCAAGGCAAGTGGCTCACTCAGGGCCAAATTCAGCAGAAATCTCCTCATCTGATAGGGATACTCAATGAAATGGATACCATTGATTCCTAAGGGGGGAGGATTGATCCATATGTATTTCAGTGTCCTCTCACCTATTCCAACTGGCTCATTTTTTTAGTTTTCTAATTTGGCAGTTTTTTCCTATTTTTTGGGTCCCTGACTTTCGGGGTCATTTTGAGGCCCTAAACAACATTTTTAGGGCTCGCCACAGTCAAATTGTGGACATATTATAATTCTGATGGAAACATGTGTATTCCTCAGATATACCTTTCCAACAGGATATCATGCGACTAAAACAAATATCGTATGCAAAAGTTACGACCCTGGGAAGTTGATGTACTAACTTACCCCAACGGGGCCCACATGACTTTTGGTGCTTCATCTCCTAGGGTTAGGTTTTTTGATGTCTAGGGTTTTTTCATTCCTATTTATTGTAAAAATTCTTGGAGAGCCTCATTTTAACTATATTCTCGTGAATGAGTGCACTCGTCACATCTCTTCTCAGAGATAAGCCGCCACCATTCTAGCAAGTTTGTTTTCCACTGCATTTTACAGTTTCAACACATTTTCTTATGGAAAAGAAACTAGTTTTATTGTATCTATGTTATCCTTGTGTTTCTGTGTTAATAATATTAATAATATGTATTCATTTCATTCTTCTCATAAAATCTGGATCAAGATGTGCTACATTTAGAAATGTGACTTGCTTTAAGTTGCGAGAAATCCAAAATAACAAATGCAATCATCAAGAAGAACAAAGGAAAATGATAAGAATCAAATAGATCAAGAAAACCAACCTAACTAAAGAAAAATCAACTGAAAAAGAAAATGAATCAAGATTTATTTATTTACAAGTGACCAACAACCTCAATGGCTAACTTATATAATGTTTCAAGACTTGGTCGTTTAAAGGGAGAGAGTCAATTTCTCTCTGAAGTTTTTGTAATAAAAAAGTGCCTTGGCCAATTTTTTCTTTAATAAGGTATGGGCCAAGACAAAGCTATTGAAATTTCAAATGTTTCCCTTTATCTTCATGTGGCTTGTCCCATTTTAGGACTAAGTCCTCAACTTGGAATTATTTCTCACCTATAGATTCCTTATCAAGCTAACATTTTACCGTTTTTTGGTGAGCTTCAAACTTGGTTTTGGTTTTGTCACACATTTCCTCAAGGTTCATCAAGGTATCGATATGAATTTTAATGAGAGGGAATCCTCTGCCTCGAGACTACTGTGTAAGTTGGAGGGAAGGGAGGTAAATGTTCGAGGGTAGAACACCGTGCTTTCCATACACAAGAAATTAAGGTGAGGTTATGATGGAGGCTTTGGGAGTGACATGATCCACTTAGAGATCATTTTGTAATGCATTATTCCAATTTCTCTAGTGGTCAACCACAATTCGTTTAAGGATACATATGATGTTTTTGTTTGTATTTTCTTCCATGACATTTCCTTGGGAAAAATAATTGGCTGAGTATTTCAAAATAATCTGTTTTTCCAATGCATATTCAGATAATTTCAAACATGATAAGTAAGTAGAATTATCAAATACTATAGATTTAGGAATTCCAAACCTCATGATAATGTGTTTCTCAAGAAAATTTATTACTACTTCCTCGTTTACTTTGACTAAAGGTATTTCTTTGATCCAACGTGTGAAATAATTAGTTGCAGTCAGAATATACTTGTGTTGTTTGGATGAATGAGGATTTATCCCACCAATGATATCTAGGACCCACTACTTGAAGGGTTCTTCCACTGCTACAAGTTAGAGAGGAAGAGCAACTTTACATTCCCTTCCCGCAAATTTTTGATATGGTTAACAACTCCTTGAGTAAGCATGAGCATCCTTGAAAAGTGTGGGATAGTAGTATCTCTCTCTCAACACTTTGTGAGTTGTTGTGTCTCCTGATAAATGACCACCAACCAATCCATCATGCACATTTTTAAGGATCTTATCATCATCTTGTATTTTGAGGCATCTGAGTAACACTTCATCATAATTCTTTGTAAACAAGATGCCATGTAATAGTTGATACTATAAAGCTGCATCACTCTTTTTTTCTTAGCATTGAGATGGTCTGGAGTAGTGCCATGTTGCATATAATATTTAACATCATTTTAACATGATCCTTCAATGGTTGGGACATATGGAACCTGCTAAGTATACATTATCGATTCATCTTTCCAACCATCCTCCTCTTGTTGTTCAACGTTCACTCCTTGTGTCACTAATTTACACAAGCCTTGACCTTTCATGATGTTGGATGGTTTGAATTCAAGGTCATACTATTGTAGAGTTGTCATCCAATTCCCTTGTCTTTCACCCAATTCCTTTTGAACTAATAGAGACCTTACTTCTGGGTGTGGGATGATGAATTTAGTGTGATTTTTTAGGAAATAAGGTTTGAACTGGTTGATTTATTTATGGACATCAAAGTCTTGCTTATCCACCGGAAGATAATTCAGTTCAACATATTGTAACCCAGTTCTCATAAACACAACATGGTATTCATCTCCTTGTTCAACCTTTTGTGTGAGCACTACTGCTAACGAATGATCAGATGCGAATGAAAATAATAGGAAATATTTGGAAAAATCAGGACTCTAAAGAGATGGTGCATTGCTATAGAGGTTTTAATGTTTATGAATGCTTCCTTCTCCAATGGTGTCCATTTTGAATACACGTCCTTTTAATCATATTTTGTAAAGGTTTTACAATTTCAACAAAATATGGAACAAATATTCTTACAAAATTGATTCTACTGAAAAATTATTGTATGGACCTCTTGCTGTGCTACATAGAAATTTGTAGAATGACCTTGGTTCTCTCTGGATCCACCGAAATCTCGTCTTTAGAAATCACATGTCCTAACAAAATACCTTCTTAGAGAACGAATATAGTTTTCTTGGGATTAAGATAAATCCCATATTTTCTGCAACGTTCGAAAATCTGTCATAGATGTTTTGGTTGGTCTTCTCTTTTTTTAGAATAAAAGGTGACGTCATAAAGGTAAACGACTATGCTTTGAGCAATTAATCCTTTGAAATGAATTTCCATCACCCTCTGAAAAGTATCTCCTGCATTCATAAGACCAAAGGGTATCCATCTATAAGCATAATTTCCCCATTTAGTTCTAAAAGTGTTCTTTAATCAGTTTAGTTCTACCACGAGAACATGATTGTATCCCGAAAATACATCAAATAGAGAGATTAGATGAGACTCGAAGACGAGTTGTAGGATTTGTTACATTGGGTGAAATTGATAGTTATCTTTGTTGGAAGTGCGACTGAGATTCTGGAAATCTATACATATTCTTATCTCTCTCGACTTTTTCCTTACGGGAACCATAGTAGATACCCAAGTCGAATGTCTCACTTTGAAAATGATTGGAGCATCTAATAACTTCTTGAGTTCCTTTTGTATCAAATTTTTGAGAGTCAGATGTATCTTTCTAAGATTCTACTGAAATGGCTTGATCCTTTCCTTGATGGGAATCACATGTTATATAATTGGCGTATCATATGTCTTCAATTTTGTCATACGTCTAGGAAAAAGCATCTCGATACTTCTTGAATAATTACGTGAATGTGTGCTTTTCTAAATCTGAACAATAAGTTCCTAGGTTAACATACTTAGGATGTTCATGTGTTCCTAGATTGACCAAGAAATGCATCATATGGAGTTGTTGATCTTTGTATTAGCTAGCCTTCTGAACTTGGATTGTGAATCAAAAAAAATTTCAAGAGTCGAAACTTTCTTTGGAACACAATTTGTCTTCACCTTATTAGATTTTTCTCGATAAGTTTGTAACTCTTGTTGTTGTACCTCATCATTGATCACTGAATCTTGGAATTTGTGTGAACTAGTAAGAAAGTTGATAATTTGAGAATCATCGTTGAACACTCTCCAACTTGTGACATTGTCAGGTACAAAGGGCCTAAACATCATTTCAATCGAAAAACCATCATAAGGAGGCATAAACCTAGATGTTGCATTGGCCAAAATATTTTCATCTATATTTTGATCATGAGGTATATAATTATTATTAAATTCATCAAATGAACAAAGTAGATTCCATACTCATTCTAATAGGCTTTTAGATGTGGATACATGCATTGAATAGTATTTCTTACCTGTCAAACAATGATCTCGGAATCACCAAACAATTTAAGGTATTTTACCTTGAGGTCAATGTATTTTTTAAGGCCTTGTACTAAGGATTCATATTCAACAATGTTGTTGGTGCATTCAAACTCTAAACAACATGATATGAGCATTTTTACTTGGCTGGGGTCAATCAGGACACATCCAATGCTAACTTCATCCCGTGTTCTAGATTCGTCGAAGAACATGGTCCACATGTCTGGAATGTTAGTCTTGTTAGTCAAATTAAATCCTAATTTAGTTAGTACTAGACAGACGCCATTATGTATTTTTGGGCGGAGGTCTGATTGTAGTTCTGATGGTATTTCAGAAGTTTGAGCTTCATAACTGATCTGTATCTTGGGGGTTGAGATCTGCATGGCTTGAATGCTGAGAGAGCAGGAGCTTATAGATTCCAATCTTGCATAAAAAGAAGCATGGAAAAAACAACAACATGTAAATGAAGTACTTGGGAGGTGAGGCTCAAAGAAGAGCCTCAACTCTAAAACTAACTACTAGTAAATCACTCATAGCTAATGAATCTCACAATGAACAATAGCAAATATGAGAGAAGCCAAAATGAGTAACTTGATATTATGAGAAAGTTTTCTAGGCCTTTATATAGCATTACAAAATGGTCCATTGGACAAAGTCAAAAAGAGCTCATTAAATGAGTCTCTATTATTAATATAATAGATCTAACTACCCAACTAACTAAGTATTGGAAAATAAAATCCAATCCAATAATGGAAAGAGCTCATTAAATGCATCTCTATTATTATAATAATAGATATAACTACCCAACTAACTAACTAGTGGAAAATAAATCCCAATACAATAATGGAGAGGTCGGACTCTCTTTGACCCTTATGGGCAACATGTTAGCCCAATTAATTAACGAGGAGGTGGACATCTCCTTGATCCACATTGAAAATATATTAGCTTTATATCTTTATGACTTTTGTATATGAATTTAGGCCATATACCCCTTAAAATTAGGATCATTCCTCCCCCCTTAGAAAATGATGATCCCCATCATTTCATCCATGCTAAAAAAAGAAACCTCAATATCACACCGTTATGACTACAATGTGAAAATACCCAATGAAGAGAAGGGTTTTGTGTGGTTGACCCATAACAGTGGGTTTGTGGTTGACCCTTAACCTAGTTGACAATATCATTGTACATGGGTAAACAAAATCCCAAAATTTTAAAAAATAATATGGGAAAATCGTGACTTTGGGGGTTGTGAACATCCTTCTGCACATTTATTCATAACTTCTGCTACATGTGATGAAATCCAATTTCGTTGAAGACCCATTTGAGCTATGAAAGAGATATTTCCATCCATATGTGGAAATTGGTATTTAGTTTCCTGAGCAGGGAGAAAAATACCTTTGACGATGGTGGTATGTGTGGCCTCCTTGAGTCAAATACATGTTGAGATTAAATCAATGATATCTCTCAAACCAAGAATCCAAATGAGATTCCTTGAAATACCCATTTGAGATATTGAAGATACCGTTACAGAAATATGTGGAATTTCTTATGTAGTTTCCTGAGAAGAGAGAGAAAGACCTTTGAATATGGTGGTATGATCAGCCTCCTTGGGTCAAATACATGCTAAAGTTAAATCGATGATATCTCTCAAACCAGAAATCAAAATCAGATTCCGCGAAATACCCATCTGAAATCTTGAAGATATATTTCCAATGAGATATGGAAGAGCCTTGGAAATGACATGTAGAGGTCGCAAAACCACTTTGACATTGGATGAGTGTAGAGGGCCACAAATGATGCCAAGGGTTTGTAGAGTAGCATGGGATGTTGTAGAGGTTGTGGAACCTCCGTGGGTAGCACGAACACCTAAAAATTTGTTGAAAATGTTGCATACCAATGGATGTATTGTATCCATGTATAGATGTAGTGAATCAATGTATGGATGTAGTGAATCCATGTATGGTTCTCCTTGTAATGGTGAACGAAGATCTGATGGTAAAACAATATACCCTATAGTGCCCGTGGACCAACTG
>JASDQU010321910.1:657-13067 GCA_032191745.1 Picea mariana | reverse complement strand
GCCTTTTTCATTCACAGATGTGGGTGAAGGGGACCCCGCTGCATTTTATTGTTGATAGCGGAAGCCAAAAGAACCTCATCTCAGCAGAGGTTGTCAAACAGTTGGATTGTCGACAACACCACACCCGCAGCCATACAACATCGAGTGGCTTTGCCAGGGACGAGATCTTTGTGTAAGCCAGCAGTGTCAATTGTCATATGACATCCAGCCCTTCAAGGATGACAGATTATGTGATGTTGCCCCGCTAGATGTCAGTGATGTTCTCTTGGGCAAGCCATATATGTGGAAACGCCATGTTTCTTAAGAGTCTCGACCCAACGATATCATTGTTTCTCTAGGGGGTCATATCTATAGAATACCAGAGGTAGTTCTGACTATTGTTCCACCTAAACAGTGTCGCAAGGTAGTATCTCATACTACAAAATTCAGCTTCTTCACAATATGTTCAAAAGGTGAATAGAAGGACACTGCAACCACTACATCCTCGCCCTAAGCACCTTCTATCCAACAGAAGCAGGTCGACAAGGTTGCAGCAAAGCGCAAAGATTCCTTCTGCACACGGTCCTCTCATGTAGCTCGACTTGTTGAACAGACTCAGCCTTGCCAACAACAGGTTCGTGACAACCTTCCACCAACCAAGCAACGCGACGTCTCCAGCAAGGAAACCAGCTCACCAAGATTCAGATTCAGCAATCATTTTCCCCTCTCCCCCAAGAACTCAACGCAATGGATACCATTGCTTCCCAAGGAGGGAGGATTGATCCAGGTGGATATCAGTGGTCACCCACCTATTCCACGAGCTCGAAAAACAGTTTTCCATCTTGGCAGTTTTTCGAGTTCCAAACTTCTGGGGTCGTTTTGAGGCCCTACGACGGTTTTTGGGGATTTGGGGCCCAGATGAATGCCAAAGGCATTGACCTGGGCCAGTAAAAAATCGTTCTTCTTGGTTAGACCTTTCCAACAGTGTTTCGAGCGCCCCAAACAGAGATCGTATGCAAAAGTGACGCCCTCGGGAAGTTGGCATATCAAGTACCCCCATCGGGGCCCGCAAACCTTTTGGCTTTTTATCTTCCGAGGTCAGGGTTTTGGATTTTAATTATGTTAAAAAGGCCTTTGGAGCCTCATTGTAAATCATCTTCTTGTGAATGTGAGTAGCCGTCACATCTTTTCTCAGAGATAAGTTTCCACCATTCTAGCAAATCTTTTACTCTGTATTTTTAGAGTCTCTGTACATTTCTTTCATTAATAGAAATCATGCATTACTGTATTTCTCTGCTTATGGCAATATTTATGTGTATTTTATTGTAATATCTCTTCTTTCATTTCATTCTCAAAAATTATCTGGATCAACCCAGCAAAAACTTTCTTAATATAGATTGTCAATACAATGCCAAGATAAAATACCAAACCACCAAGAATATCCAAGACCGAGCATGTGCCTCTCTCTTCTCTTTCTTCTAACTGCAACTTCCTTCAAAACTTGTGCACTAGATGAGTTACTGAGTGAGTGAGTGAATGAGGCGCTAGCCTCTCTTATTTATACTAGTTGAGGAGCGCTAGGGTTGTGTATTTTCATCAAGCAGGGCAAACGTTTCCAACTAGTGGTTAAAACCACTTTAATTAGCCCTAGGGGGCGACTTTACAAACAACACCATATAACCATGGTTTGACCAATCCACAAAAAGGGGATTTGGTCTTATACAAAGCCGACATGATCAATCCACAAAAGGGGATTTGATCTATAAGAAAATAACTCAATTATAAATAGAATACTCTTCGCAGTTACAATATTTCAACACTCCCCCTTAACAAGAAGGGTATTCCACTGACATAACCCAACACAACATCATCAGGAGAAGGAGAGGGAAGCATCATCATCAGCATCTGGATCATTGACTAGCACATCTATAAATCATCAGAAGTTTTTCTCATCATCAACAACATCATCATTCACAACATGGAGCTGGAGTAACATCATCATCATTATATGCATCAACATCAATTAGTATAACACTAATACAACATCATCAATCAGTACAACACTGAAACATCATCATCAACATCTTCAGCATTAAGCTGAAGTAGAAACATCATCATCATCTTCAGCATGAAGTTGAAGTAGCATCATCATCATCTTCAGCGTGACGCTGAAGTAGCAGCATCAATAGCATGAAGCTAGAATAATAATATCACCAACATGAGGTTGGTACAGCAACATCAACAGCGCAAGGCTGGTACAACAACATCAACAACACAAGGTTGAGACAACAACATCATCAACACGACGTTGAGATAAAAACATCATCATCACAAGGATAAGATAACATCATCAACACGAGGTTGAGATAACATCATCAGCACGAGGCTGAGATAACAACATCATCAGCATATGGCAACAGAATGAGGCAGGTGCAACAAAAGCATTTTGTGGTACTCTGACAAACCGTCCTTACCAGACCTTCGGGATCTGCCCAGGAATCAAAATATTCCCTAGGATATAAAATCCTAACGGAGTTACTACGTGGTACTCTGACAGACCGTCCTTACCGAACCTTCGAGATCTGTCCAGGAATCAAAAGATTCCCTAAGATATAAAATCCTAATGGAGCTACCACTATTGACCACAATTGGCATATACATGCACAGGTACTCTGACAGACTGTCCTTACCGGACCTTCGGGATCTGGCCAGGGATGATCAATCCCCTAGGATATAAAATCCTAATGAAGCTACCCGTTGTTGGTCAGGATACTATAGTATCATCAACATCACTCCCCCTTTCGAGGGAGGTCCTTTCAGACTATACCAAGCTTCTCTCGAAAGTATTCAAACTTTACAAGAGACAGAGGCTTGGTTTACAACCTACTCATCTATGTCAACATATTGGAGCATTTTATCTAAGTGGATCTTGGTGGCCATCCACCTGTTCCAACTCGCTCCTCTTGTCAGTTTTTAGTACAGCACGTTCTTATGTACTTCTTTTTAATTGTGGGTTTTACACTTCTGGGGTTGTTTGAATACCTACACATCTTCCAGGTGGATATTGGTGGCCTCCCACCTAATCCAACTGGCTTATTTTGTATGTTTTCATATCAGCACATCTTGTTGTACTTCCAGGGTCGTTTTGGGTCCATAAACAATATTTTTTTGGCTCGTCATAGTCAAATTGTAGACAAAGTCAGAGTTTGATGGTGTAATGCATAGTTCTTGAAAATATCTTTCCAACGAGCTATCACATGCCTCAAACGGAGATCGTATGCAAAAGTTACGACCACTGGAAGTTAATGCACTAACTTACCCAAACGGGGCCCACGTGACTTTTGGTGTTTCATCTCCTAGGGTTAGATTTTTGGATGTCTAGGGTTTTGGAATTCATGTTATCATAAAATGGCCTTTAGAGCCTCATTTTAATCATCTTCTGATGAATGAGCGTAGCCGTCACATCTCTTCTCAGAGATAAAGCTGCCACCATTCTAGCGAGTCTTGCACTGTGTATTTTTACAGTCTCTTTACAATTCTTTCATTAATAGAAATCAAGTATTGTTGTATTTCTCTGTTTCTGGAAATTTTTCATGATTATTTCATTGTAATTTCTCTGCTTTTGTTTTGTTTCGAAAATAAATCCGGATCAGTGGTATTAGAGCAGGCTGCTCTTGATCGTTTTTCAGCACATGTCCCCGACGAGGTCCGAGTATATCAAGTTGGGTCTCGAATTTGTCTCTGTTGAGGACAATCACTCTCGCACGACCAAGAAACCCTCGATGGTGGCAGAAAAGAAAGACGGTGAAGCAGAAGATTCTATTAACTTGTTGCTTGAGCAAACTCTCTTGTGACAAAGGGACGAAATGATAGAGAATTTTGCACACATTCTTCAACGTGTATCGATAGCAACAAGCACATCTTCATCAAGAAGCCATTTTGGACCAACCTCTCCCTTCAAGGTACAAGTTAATTTTGATATTCCCATATTTGAAGGTTAGATAGATGTGAATTCCCTAGAAAAATAATTAAATATATTAGAAGGTTATTTCTCTGTTCAAAATTTTTCCGATAGGGAAAAGATCACCTTCGCACTCCGCAAGGCTCTCCCCCATGTCAAACATTGGTGGGAAACTTATTGGGAGCAAAGTTCCACAGAGGAATCTGGAATATATGGGATCGAGCCCACTTGGGATTTTTTTTGTGGATGCGGTCAAAGAACAGTACTATCATGTTGATAACTATGAAGACTAGTACAGAGATGGACCACACTACAGCAAGAGAAGAGACAAACAGTGTCGGAGTTCACAAATATTTTCCATACCTTGTGCACCAAGCTGGGTATCAAATACTCTGAGCGGCATCTGGTTATGAAGTATCGTGGGGATCTACATAGGTACATCCAAACCGAAATGGATTTCCTAAACATCTCATCATTGGGAGTTGCCTATCGATATGTTGTCGAAATCGAGCCGAAATTTAGGTGTCAGAACAAATGAGAATCTGGGTCTGCAAATATGCAACAACCTAAGCATGGTAAAGACGGCCCTAACAAACAACCTCTAGATAACCAGTCCAAGATACAGGACAAAAAGGGTAAAGTAAAGATGAAGAATGACACTAGGAAGTGGTGTGACTTCCACAAAATCCCCTGGCACAACACCGATGAATGTCGCTCGAAACAGTCATTGGTGGCCGAGGTCAAAGACATGGAGACGAACCCAGATTCAGAATCTGATCCAGAAAATATTGAAAACATATAGATCATCGATGCAGACCCCACTGCTACTGTCGCGACCACAACAATTTAGCTAGAAGAACCAGTAGATCCTGAAGAGGGGGAGCACCTCTTCCATTCACATATGTGGGTGAAGGGGACCCCATTGCATTTCATTGTTGATAACGGCATCCAGAAGAACCCCATCTCAGCTAAGGTCGTCAAACAGTTGGGGTTGTCTACAACACCACACCCACAGCCATACAAAATCGGGTGGCTTCACCAGGGACGAGATCTTCGCGTCAGCCAGCAGTGTCACCTATCCTATGGCATCCATCCCTTCAAGGATGAGGTAGTGTGTGATATTTCCCCTCTTGATGTCTGTGATGTTGTCTTGGGACAACCATATATGTGGAAACGTCATGTTGTCTATAAATCTAGACCTTGTAGTGTCATTATTACTCTAGGAGGTTAGCTCTACAGGATACCAGAGGTAGTTCCACCTACTGCTCCACCAAAACAGCACCGCAAGGTAATCTCTCATACTGCAAAATTCATCCTCTTCACAGTCTATTCAAAGGATGTACAGAAGACCACTACAACCACTGCATCCTCAACACCTTCTATCCAGCAAAAACAGATTGTCGAAGAGACAGAAGATATTGTTTATTCACCTAAAATGGTGCCTACACAATGCCCCATCCAACCCAGAGACAAAAGGTTGGTGTAACAAATTCAACCCCTCCGGGAGCAGGTTTATGACAGTCTTCCATAAGCCAAGAAGCACAAATTCTCCAACAAGGCACGCAACTCACCAAGCTTTAGATTCAAGAAATTCTTTTTCTCTCTTCCATGGACACTCAACGCAATGGAGACCATTTCTTCCTAAGGGGGGAGGATTGATCCAGGTGGATGTTGGTGGCCACCCACCTGTTCCAACTCACTCCTCTTGTCATTTTTTAGTACAGCACATCCTTCTGTACTTCTTTGTAATTGTGGGTTCTACACTTATGGGGTTGTTTGAAGCCCTGCACATCTTCCAGGTGGATACTGGTGGCCTCCCACCTAATCCAACTGGCTTATTTTATATGTTTTCATATCATCACATCTTGTTGTACTTCCAGGGTCGTTTTGGGCCCCTAAACAGTGTTTTTTTGGCTCGCCTCAGTCAAACTGTATATGTAGTCAGTGTTTGATGGCGTAATGTGTAGTTCTCAAAAATACCTTTCCAACGGGCTATCACGCGCCTCAAACAGAGATCGTATGCAAAAGTTACAACCACGGGAAGTTAACGTACTAACTTACCCAAACAGGGCCCACATGACTTTTGGCGTTTCATCTCCTAGGGTTAGGTTTTTGGATGTCTAGGGTTTAGTCATTCTTGTTTATCATAAAAACGCCTTCAGAGCCTCATTGTAATCATCTCCTGGCGAATAAGCATAGTCGTCACATCTCTTCTCAGAGATAAAGTTGCCACCATTCTAGCGAGTCTTGCACTCTATATTTTTACAGTTCTTTACCATTCTTTCATTAAAATAAATCAAGTATTGTTGTATTTCTCTATTTCTGAAAATTTTTCATGAGTATTTCATTGTAATTTCTCTTCTTTCATTTCGTTCCGAAAATAAATCTGGATCAGCTTTACAACTCCTCTTTGCATCATATCATGAATGTAGTGATACAGGATTTCTATGTGCTTCGGCTTATCATGGAACTCTGGGTTCTCCGTCATCTTTATGAAACTCTGGTTATCACATAGAATCACAGTGGATTCCATCTCCAGATCGAATAAACCTGTCAACAACTTCTGAAGCCATATGGCTTCACAACTGGCGGAACATGCAGCAATGTATTCATTTTTTATCGTGATAAGAGCAATATTGGATTGCTTCCTAATCTACCATGAAGTCATGGCTGACCTCGGACTAAAACAACATCATGAATTGTTCTTTCTATCAGAAACACTTCTAACCCAATCTGAATTAGTATAACCAACCAGTGTGAAGTCATGATCTCCAGTATAACATAGACCATAATCCAACGTACCCTTAAGGTATCTCATCACATGATTTGCAGCTATAGGGTGAACACGTCTGGGCTCTACCAGATACTGACTCAAGGTGTTCATAGAAAAACATATATCTCGCTTGGTATTTGTCAGACTCATCAACGATCCAATGATCTGTGTATATAGAGTAGCATCAACCAATTCTAACGAAGTATCCACTGGGAGCTTCAACTTTGTTTCCATGGGTGTGTCCATGGCTTTACTTTCCAACATATCAAACCTCTTCAGTATTTCAACTGCATACTTCCCTTGGTTAAGGAAGATCTTCTCTAGGCTCTACCAAACTTCAAGACCTAAGAAATAATGTATCAGACCTAGGTCTTTCATCTCAAATTTTGCAGCAAGCTTATTCTTACAATCTGTGATGAGCATTTCTTCTCCTGTTAAGAATGAGTCATCCACATACAACAACAATATAACTAGCTCATGATTCATAACCTTGAAGTAAAGGTTAGAATCACCTTTACTCTTGGTAAAGACCAAACTCGTCAAGAAACTGTCAATTATGCCATACCAAGCTCTAGGAGTTTGCTTCAACTCGTATAGATCCTTCTTCAACCTGTAGACATGAGTCTTTCTATATTCAAATTCAAACCAAATTTTTACATCACATTGTATCAACCTGGTACACTTGCTCGGCTGCAACTTAATCTGCACAATCATGTACTAGCTTTACAAAGCACTATATGTCTTATTGTTTGAGAGTATGTCCTCTACTCTTTCTGTAATTGTTCCTTCTGGAACTGGGACTCTGCGCCTACAACTATTATTTATGAAGTTGAGCACGATTGCTTCATTCCCACTCTAATTGTTGCATTCTAAGAGTAGCTCCTCTATGCTATCACAGCGACAACTTCATCTGAGAGTGGCTCAATAACTAATATTGAAAGTATATCTTCTTCTTTCATGGAGGTAACTCTATCTGCTATTGTAGTGATGTCTCCATGACCCAACTAATGTATTACACCAAATAACACTCAATCTCAAATATAGGGATTGCTCCCCCTGCATCTCATACTTGTATTTGAATCATGGTTGTTTTGGTTGTCTTCATGAATACTAGAACTGTTTCTTTGATTATAGTAGTAAGTGTCTCGTCATAGTCTTCTCCCTCTTGCTAGGAGAATCCTATGAACACAAATCAGGCTTTATACATCTTTATACTATTATCTACAATATGCTTGATATGTTAGATCAATCTTGGAAGTCAACACTAACTTCCCTTCTAGTCTCACGGAAAAATCCATATCTCAGTCCTTTTGACTGGCTTCTTTCTTTGCTACTGACACAAGGGAATCTTCCTAGGAGATTTCATGTCTCCTAGAGGTTTCTGAAACTACGAGCTAGTATTCTCAACTCTTGGCATCTGTCTGCGAGTCTGGGAAGGTGTCTCATTTTCCCATCTGATCCTCTCTGATATCAGGCTCACTCTATTCTTGATTTCTTCTGAATCTACAAAGACTTCATAGTCTCTACAAGATATACTTGGTGTTGAATATCAAGTCTTAATATGAAAAGCTGAGTCAAACTTCAAAAAAAATATGCTTCATGTCAAGGTGGCTTCATTATCCATTGATCAAGTCTACTTAATGTTCGGTCATCTTTGGAGCCTTCTGCTCATTACAATCAATCTCCATATGAGATATTTTGTATCTCAAAAATAGATTCTTCTTCGTCTTCTTTGGTACATGAATGTATACGATCATGTACATAATCTGCTTCATGTCTCGTCTAATATGTTGCCTCATGAAACCATAATTATAGCATCCTTAGGGCACATGTGACCTGAACGGAACAAGAGCAACAACAGGCAAGAATAATACTCTTTATAGTAATAATAAGGAAATAGCGAAAAAAAGCGTCACGGTAGCTCCTTTAGAACTATTACTTGTGACCTGCCTGAAACAAAGGTCAAAGGTAAGAAATAAAATACAAAATGAGAGCAACACTCTTCTAGCGTTGTGATCAAACATTCCTCCATGGTAACTTGGAACCAAAACAAGAAGTTTCTCCTAGAGGAGATGTTAGTTGTATCTGGTAAATGATTACAATAAGCATTTATCTCAATATGCTCACATACTACCAAGTATAATACTTTTAAAACACTGCTACCTCAACTATAGTGTTTACTTGTAATGAGGTAGTTTATTTAACTTGTCATGTGCAACTTTGAATCTTATCAACTTAGTCAAACAAACCTGGAGCCTGGAGTCTTGTCCTCAGGGATGAGTGTGTTGTTTTTCTTCCAAGTCTCCTTCGTTCAAGATGACAAGTATTATTTTCAACCTGTCCTCTGTACTGAGATAATATGATTCCTTAACATAAATCTAAGTTAGAGAATAAACTCTATAATATCAACTAATAGTTTGACTTTAATTTTGACCAATGGTTAGTATGATGGTCATAGCTTCAACATACAACCTATATGTCAAAATAATTTCATAACAAATAGATGCATATCAAAATGATCAAACCTGGGGTGCATTATTCCTCTGAATGGGTTGGATCTATGAATGTCAACAGATCCTTTCTCCTGCAAGTACCATTTTAGAATAATAATACATTTTAACCATATGTAAGTGCATACCTCTGGCAGTGTCTTGCTAGGGTAAGGTGCACTAGGACAATAAAACAACAGTTCCAACACTTCACAAAACTTTCACTTCCACTGGTATTGCAACTGGTGTTGGCACTGCAACTGGTGTTGCAACTAGCATGAAGGGACTAACACTGCAACTGCAATTGATGATGCAACTGTAACTGTAACTGGTATTGCAAATGCAACTACAATTGTTAAATTTAGAGCTGCTATTAATTTCTTTTCAATTTACTAGACAATAATAGCATAAGCAGGATCACTGAGACAAACACAATCACAAGGTACATAGCATTTTACCCCAGGAAACTCTCATGGGGGAGAAAACTCAACAAAAACTTCCTTAATATAGATTGTCAATACAATGCCAAGATGAAAGACCAAACCACCAAGAATATCCAAGACCAAGCATGTGTGTCTCTCTTCTCCTTCTTCTAACTACAACTTCCTTCAAAACTTGCGCACTAGATGAATGAGTGAATGAAGCGCTAGTCTCTCTTATTTATACTAGTTGAGGAGTATGAGGGTTGTGTCTTTTCGCCAAGCAAGGTCGACTTCTCCAACTAGTGGTTAAAACCACTTTAATTAGACATAGGGGTTGACTTTACAAACAATACCATATAACCATGGTTTGACCAATCCACAAAAGGGGATTTGGTCTTATACAAAGCCTGACATGATCAATCCACAAAAGGGGATTTCATCTATAATAAAATAACTCAATTATAAATAGAATACTCTTTGCAGTTACAATATTTCAACACAATTTACCATGAGAATGTTTTAAGACTAGTGCCTTTGAGAGTTATGGAGTCTTTCAAATGCAACTAAGCTTGAAAGTTAATCTACTTGAAACCAAGAGGTAGGATCTCAACCCTAAGGTGCAAGCACATTTGGGCCTTAAGTCTTATATCTTGAGGAGAAGAACTTCTAGGGTGTAAGCACATTTGGGCCCTAGAATTTGCTCATCCCTTCTTGTAGCTTCAACTAGATCAAAGATCAAATGCCTAGGGATAAAATCCTAAAGTGATGGCACTTTATGGCTTTAGGGTTCTAACCCTAGCAAGGACAATTAATCAATTCTAGATAAATATAACATTGTGAGAGGAAGAAGCACTTATGTTCCTCTCTTAGGGTTTCAACGACAAGATTCCTTGCAACAAATAGCAATTTCACCATAAACATTAATAGCATAAACAATAAATTGCATAAATTTACTTACTTCATCCACGAAACCAAGAATATGTAAACCTAATTATAGAAATATCCATCCAAAATCAGCAAATCCATCCACAAGAGACCTTTCAGAGGATAGCGCATGAGATAGAAAGGGCTAGTAACCCTTAGAGGGCAAAAATTTCAGAAGTAGTGTCTCACAATGGTGAGAGAATCATGATGATAAAATGAAATTGAGGGTATCCTTCTTATATGACGCTACCCTAACACATTTGTCCACACAAAATGTAAACAACAAATCATAAGTGGGGTCGACCCCTCATTTATCCCTTTACAAATGTTAAAATGTGCAAAATAAATCAAAATATCCCACACGGAGACGTCAAGGCCAAGTAGGGTGACGTCAAGCCTCCAAAGGTCACGTGGCATCCTCCAAGGTAAATAAATATCAAGTGAAGTGTCTCCTCACCCCGGGTCATGCCAAATCATCTCTGGTACCCATCCATCCATCAAACCATAACAACGTCAAACACTAGAAGGTGACGTCAAGGTCAAGAGGGTGACGTCAAGGGCCTCTAGGTGTTGTGTCTAAGGAGAGAAGGGTTTCATCCCATCTTTGAATGATGTATGAGTTAATGTTGTTGCAATGTCCTGCATCATGTGGATAAATAGGCCCTGGGGTACTTTGCCCAGCCTGTGGAGCTTCCAGCCCATATGTGTGCCATCATGACTGAATTTTCTCCTACCAAGCCCATCTATCCATCGTTCAGGTTCTGAGGATGTGAGAGCCAATGCCTAAGGGTGGTGAGCCATTGAATGGCCCAATGCTCCCCATCACACATGCCAAGGTCATGTAATAAAGGTGTAATGTCTTAGGTACAATCCCAAGACGTCCCTCAAAGAACCATGTCAGGGCTATCCAAAGCAAATCAAAGCATAAAACATGGTTAGCCAAAGTTCATAAGAAACATCAGTCCTTAAAACATGCAAAGTAAGGTGTAACTTAAGATATAAACCATGTAAGATAATTCACCTCAGTATCCCCTTCAAGCATCACAACAACCCAAGACCTCAGGTGAGTTGATAAGTTTGAGTATGGGAGGGCTTTCATCCAACCCTATTAGGTGTGCCACCTAGATAAAAAATAAAATAACCCAAGTAGAGGGATAGGTCCCGAGAGTGACAAAGGAAAGTAAAATCCCTTTAAGCGTAAGTGTGATAGTGATATGGTTTTAGGGTTTACTTCATGGCTCATGGTGTCATTGAATCCATTTCTATGAACGCCTTTGTGGAGGGTGCACTTGCTCTTGAGTTACCCCATATTTGCGTGTGATTTTTCCCAAACCCCTTTATCAACCATCTTTCAAGTCCACTTTATTATATTTGTAAGTCCCCTTTATAAGATTTCAAGTTGTAGCATTGCTATTTGGGATCAGAACGGGTAATGAAAGAGTAGAGCTCAAGTTTGCACTGGCTTTTGTTAGTCCTTTTTTGCTATCATTCGTTTCTTTGTTTAGCATCAGTTTCTTATTCCTTTATTAGCAACTGAGAAACAACCTCTGGGCCTTCAACCCCTCTTCTCATGAGAGAATGGTGTTGATATTATGGTAGTTGCGGGAGGTATTTACCTCCACGTGTGAACCTGACGAGAATAGAAGACTCCAGGAAGCAAGAAAAACCATAATGAGTTGGCTAATAACCATAGAAGACTTGTCGGCTCAAGAAGATAATATGTATTAGGTTATTAGCCTCCAAGAGAAGAAGTCAGCCAGAAGAATTAATATATACTGAACAGACAGGTACCCAAAAGGAGAAGTCGGCCCCAGTAAGTCTGCCAGAGCCACTATAAATACAAGGCCCCAGTCTCTCATTTG
>JASDQU010321907.1:1079-13068 GCA_032191745.1 Picea mariana | reverse complement strand
AAGACATTCTCTAGTTATACGGCTTTGATGTGTGATCTTCTATAAGAGGATCCTACCTGCTCTGAAGGAGCCATTTAGAGAAAAGAATGGGTAGATGCCATGACAGAGGAATACCAATCCATAATGAAGAACGAAGTATGGGAAATAGTTCCCAGATCGAAGAATAAAGATGGGGTATCCTACAGATGTCTCTTCAAAATAAAACATGCTGCTAATGAAAGTATTGAGAAGTATAAAGAAAAATTTGTCACTCGTGGCTTTTCCCAGAAGGAAGGCATTGACTATGAAGAGATATTCGCTTATGTAGCCAGATACACTTCAATCAGGACCATCATAGCTCTTGCATCTAAGATGAAGTGGAAGTTTCACCAGATGGATGTAAAGACAGTTTTCCTAAACGGTGTCATCGAAGAGGAAGTGTATATAGAGCAACCTCAAGGATTTGAGGTAGAAGATGTTGGTTGTGGAGCTTGATTATCTTCTTGATTCATAGGTCTTTTACTTTTAGTCGTTTTTATACCCCATGAAGTATTTACACCCCAGAAGTATGTACACTCTTCCACATGGGGGAGTGTAGAGGGGGGGTACCCCCTCTACAGGATCTGGGGGGGCTATCCCCCCGGCTGGGGGGTCCAGGGGCAAATAGTCCCCCAACGGGGGTTCGGGGACGAAGCCCCGAAGGAAATATTGCCTTGTAAATGTATATTGTAATTTCATTGTAAATATGGACCATTCATTATAGGGTCGCAGATCTAACAGTAGAGTTTATGTTAGGGTTTTTTTCCCTAGAAGGAAACTCTCTTTTATGAGGGAAATGTATTGCAGCTATGGTTGATGGTGAATATTGTATTCTGAGATAGGAGACTATGACATAAATAAGAGGAAGTTATAGTGAGTTTGTTGTAGGTTGTTTCCCTTCATATGTTGGATAATAATAAAGGAAGGACATGACAATTTCTCTGGTGGACATAGCCCACACTAGGTGAACCATGTAAATCTGTGTCTCTATTGTATTGTGCATATTCTATGTTTTGTTTCCACATTTGTTTTATTTTATTTCTCCACGGTCCTATTTTTCTAATAGAAGATAGGAAGTCTCATGTCTGTAGATTGAAGAAATCCCCATACAGATTGAAGCAAGCTCCTAGAGCTTGGTATGTCCGTATAGACAATTTCTTGACGAGCTTAGGCTTTACCAAGAGTAAAGAAGACTCAAAACTCTACTTCAAAATTATGGATGACTTATTCTTATTGCTATATGTGGATGACTTATTCTTAACTAGAGAAGAAAATCTCATCGTTGAATGTAAAAAGAGACTTGCCTCGGAATTTGAAATGAAAGACCTTGACCTAATGCATTACTTCTTAGGTCTTGGACTATGGGATAGTCTTGAGAGGATCTTCCTTAATCAAGGGAAGTACACAGTCGAAATATTAAAGAGATTCTATATGTTGGAATGCAAGCCCATGGATACACCCATGGAAGCGAAGTTAAAGCTGCTGGTCGATATGTCGTCAGAATTGATTGATGCCACACTGTATAGACAAATTATTGGATTGTTGATGTAACTGACGAACACCAAACCAGACATTTGTTTTTCCATGAACACCTTGAGTCAGTTTCTGGTAGAACCCAGACGTGTTCACCTAGTGGCTGCAAAACATGTGATGAGGTACCTCAAAGGTACGATAGATTATGGTCTCAGCTATGATGGAGATCATGATTTCACATTGAGTGGATATACTAATGCAGATTGGGAAGAAAGTGTTTCTGACAGGAAAAGCACTTCAAGATGTTGTTTCAGTTTGCGATCAGCCATGATCTCATGGTAGAGTAGGAAGCAATCCAGTATTTCTCTCAGCACAACGAAAGTAGAATACATTGTTGCACGTTCTGCTAGCTACGAAGCTATATGGCTTCGAAAGTTGCTAAACGGCCTATTTGATTTGGAGATGAGAGAAACCATGATTCTATGTGACAACCAGAGCTGCATAAAGATGATAGAGAATCTTTTATTCCACGATAGATCTAAGCACATAGAGATCCGCTATCATTACATCTGTGACATGGTATAGAGAGGAGCCTTGAAGCTCCAGTACATTAGCACGGATGAATAGGTTGCTGACATGTTGACCAAGCCTCTATCTCACGTAAAGTTTGAGTACTTCCAAGATAAGATTGGCATAGATCGAAAGGACCTTCCTCGAAAGGGGGAGTAGATGTGATGATTTTCCTTGCTTCTGACCTCACTGTTAGACATAAAACATGATGATGTGTGTGTTCCTTGCTTCTAACCTCACTATTAGACGTAAAGCAAGATGATTCCTTGCTTCTGACCTCGCTGTTAGACGTAAAAAAAGATGATGTGTGTGTTCCTTGCTTCTGACCCCACTGTTAGATGTAAAGAAAAATGATTCCTTGCTTCTGACCTTGTTGTTAGACGTAAAGCAAGATGATGTGTGTTTTCCTTGCTTCTGACCTCACTGTTAGACGTAAATCAAGATGACTCCTTGATTTTGACCTCGTTGTTAGACATAAAGCAAGATGATGTGTGTGTTCCTTGCTTCTGACCTTGCTGTTAGACATAAAGCAAGATGAATCCTTGCTTCTGACCTCACTATTAGATGTAAAGCAAGATGATGTGTGTGTTCCTTGCTTCTGATCTCGTTGTTAGACGTAAAGCAAGATGACTCCTTGCTTCTGACCTAGTTGTTATACGTAAAGCAAGATGATGTGTTCCTTGCTTCTGACCTCGCTGTTAGATGTAAATAAGATGACTCCTCTATTCTGACCTAGTTGTTAGACGTAAAGCAATATGATTTGTTCCTTGCTTCTGACCCAGTTGTTAGACGTAAAGGAATATGATGTATAGCTTTCTTATGCCCCAGTTGTTAGACGTAAAGCAAGATGTGACTTACACTAAGCTACCAACTTAATATCTTTGACATAGATCCAGCTTAGTACTGTGATGGGCCAGCCTAGTGCTGTGATGAGGTATCACTTTATATTGATACATATTGATGCAGATGATGATGGCATTCTTTTGAGAATGGTGATGCTACTAATGAAGAAAACTTCTGATGATTTATAGATACGCCAACCAAGATGATATTGATGATGCTTTCCTCCCATTTGATGTTGTTGATGATGCTGCCCTCTTTCTCTCGCATGATGCTGCTAAAGAATACCCTTCTTGTTAAGGGGGAGTGTTGAAATATTGTAACTACAAAGAGTATTCTTATTATTATTGATATATTATTCATTCAATCCCCATTATGGATTGATCATGTCGGTTATTGTAATAGGACCAAATCCCGTTTTGCAAATTGGTCAATAGACAATTATAATAGGTAGAATGAGAAGTCGTCCCTACCAGTTAATGAGAAGAACCAAAAATATAATAAAGGTGGGTTTACCCACCCAGTTGGAGAAGTCGGCCCTGCCAGTGAAGAGACACTTCACACATGCCAGAATTGTATAAATAAAGGAGGTTAGTGCCTCACTTGGAGATAACTCACTTGCTCAGTTTGAGAGACAAGTTCTGATCTATTACCGGCAAAGGAGAGAGAGAGTGGCACATATCTTGAATAGGACTTTCTATTTTATCATAGAGATCTCTTGGAATTGTATTGGCTATCTATATTAAGGAAGTTTTGTTGGGTTTTCTTCCCCTAGAGGGTTTCCCAGGATAAATGTTGTGTCTCTTGTGGTTGTGTATTTCTCAGTGATCTTGGATTATGCTATTGTTATCTAATGAAATGAAAACATCTATAATAATGGCTTAAACATTAACAAGAAGAAGCCTAGAAAGATCAAGATGAGATAGCACTTTCTAGAAGTGCAGATGAAGTCCAATAGATGGACTCATAGGAGGAGAAAAGGTTGAGACCCTTGAACACTTAGAAAACCTTCTAAGTCAGAGAGATTAGAAGCTCAGGAAGAAGAATTACAGTGGTTGTTGGATCATCAATCTAGAGGACCAACAACCTTCTGATCAAATCAAGGTGCACGAGCCTTAGCACCTTGCACATGCAGGAGAGGGAGCTTGCCAAAGTTCCAAAGTCCCGAATATTTTTAGAGTCATCCATCGTCAAGGAGAATAGGTGGCGTGAGATCCACAAGTATGAAAGTTTGTGGACGAGCAGGAGGTGAAATAGTCGAAGTAGATCCTAATTGTCGATCACCAAGAGGTATGTGTCAGAAAATTAATAACTCTGGGGAAATCACTTCAAGAGTTTTGGTTGAGAATTGAAACTCCTGAAGTCTGGAGAGACGAAGGAGATCTAGACCATCAGATCCAGAGAGACACGTGGCACCAGATTGTGGACTCTAGAGAAATTTGTTCGAGAGGTTTTTAGCTTATATTTGAAACTCTCGAAGACTAAAGAGTCGGAGAGAGGAAGTAAATCTGGATCATCTAATCATCCGAAATAGATCTCAGTCATCAGATCTTCCGAAGTAAATCTCAAGCGTTGAATTGTCCGAAGTGGATCTGGGTTGTCTGATCCAGAAGAGATGTGGTGTAAATATGTGGACTCTGGGTAAAGACCTGAAGTAAGCCTCAACCGTCTGATTCAAGGACATGTGGAAAACCACGTTAGCAAGGACATGTGGCAGACCATGTCAGCAAGGATATGTGGAAGACCACGTGAGTGAGTGACATGTGGAAACCACTCGGCCCATGCCAGGTCAACAGGTGACATGTGTAATGTTACGTCACTTCAGGAGTTTTTCTTTGAGATTTTTACCACCACTAGATGCCTTAAGTCCCAAAGTCCTGAATGCTGAAGTCCCAAAGTGGATACGGGTCATCCAGTCTGAAGAACACTTTGGGTGCATCTTCAACCATTGATATAGTACAGTGGAACGACAGTGTAAGTGGAAGTGTTAACCGACAACAAGTGGTCTCCACCACCTATGACTTATTCAGCAGGTGACCACTCCAAAGGAGAATGAAGCAACAATCAACATAAAGTCCCGAAGTGTCGAAGTCACTTATGAGTGTTGATCATGTAGGAGAGTATGTGTCAACAGATCATGAGCTCTGGCTAAAAGTGTCATGGGAGAGCGTGAAGGTTGAGAATTGAAATCGTCGAAGCCCATAGTAGTGAAGGAGATATTGACCATTGAATTGAGTAAGGGGATTCAAAACTGTTGATCTGGTTGAAAGGTAAAATCCATTAAGTAGAGGCAGAGCCATTGATTGAGAAGGACAGGTTTCCAGATATCATTGACTCCAAAAGATTGGCATACGGAGGAAAGCAGGGTTTGAGATTTGAAACTCCTGGAGCCCGGATCATGAAATAAATCACAATCGTTGATTTACGGAGGTTAGATCTGATCTGCAGATCGTGAAAGAACAAATATGAGCTATTCATTCAGGAGCATCATCAAGATCATGGGATCAATGGTCCCATCACATTATGGGGATTGAATGTGCGCAAACATTAAAAATTTGAAGGCGGTCCGCAATCGAAACCACGATTTTAGAGAAAGGACATGTGGAGCTTTGTAGTGAATTGTAGGGCGAAAAGAGGGTTTCCCTCAAACTTCCTTTGGCCACACCCACAATCACATGGTAACGTGATATCATCACCCAAGGTCATATCGAAATAAGGAGCTAACACTCGCTAGACCAAGATCGCTAAGCACCTTTTGAATAAGCATGTGGTCATTGTTGGTGGTCACATAAAGGAAGGGGCTTAGAAGCCAAAGAATCCAAAAATGACTGACTGTAACTGCCAAAGAAAATGAAGAGTTGCTACTGCCAGAGAAGCCAAAGAATATTTGGATAATGACCACTGATTATGAACAGATTCAGCATAACCACCAGAGAAGACAAAGAGATGTAATGATGATCAGGCAGAGGACTTGGCGTGAGAAAGACATGCAAAATAGAGAAGAGAGTGTGCTTCTTCGATAGCTATGAGTGTGGGTAAAAATAGACCGGGAGCATGAACTGAAGTAGATTTTAGAAGTGCAACATATAGTATGCAGAGGCAACACAAAGCATAAAAGGAAAAAGAGAAGCTAAACAAAGAGGAGTCGTGCACATGAGGAAAAAGAGTAGAGAATAGAAGTTGAAGAAGGCAGAGGAGACATGGAGTTGTAACAGACCATATCAGAGATAGAGCAAGTAAGTAAATTTTTGTAAGATTCAATCAGGGTGGTAGGGTGGTGCTAGGGAGGATTGCAGTCCTCTAAATTCTGGTTGGTGCTAGAAAACATTCTGGGAGTTGGTGCTTTCATCTAGTTGGTACTAAAATAACCTGGGAGTTGGTGCTTCCATCTAGTCGGTGCTAGAGAAATCTAATATTTGGTTCTCTTTGCAAGTTGTAGCTTGCTATTAGAGGTTGTAGCCTCATATTTGAGTTGGTGCTCAAAGACTATGATGTACATGAAGGTTGGAGCTTGATTGGCATATGAAGAAGAAGAGGTTTTCTCCCTTTATGGGTTTCCTCATGAAAATCAGTGTGTATATGTATTTTGTGTGATTGATCAAATATTGTATATCTATGCATGTTAATTTATCAGTAAAAAATTAAATAATAATCTAGAAAGATTCAAAAAATAACAAGAAAAGTTTCAAGATTATATTATAACTGATTCACCCCCCCTCTCAGTTACGTTTCTGACAGTTATCACTTGGATATAGAAACATGTGGATTTGGAAAACATGTATGTCTGCAATGCTACGAGGAAACCCATAGCGCCATTACAAGATGCAGACCTAGCCAAATGTCATCACCTGAAATGGGGACCAAGAAGAAATATAGTCAACTTCTTGTAGGGTTCAAACATACATCCAAAGATCTATACCCCACCTGGTACAAACTAGGCAATGTGTTCAAACTCAGACCCATTGGTGGGTATCCTAAGTCTTCTCTCATAATACCTTATCAATACATGGTGGCCATGTTGTGCAAGTTGCATTGGGAGGAGGAAACCTCCAATTTTTTCGTGTCATACACGCCATTAATCTACTAGTGCGCAGACAAAGGATCATCATTCAAATGGGATGACATCCTATCAACAAACATGATATAGGCCATTACTGCAATTGTAAAATCATAGCCCGGGACCTTCCCGAGTTTACATACATATTCATATATCATGGAAATAATGTGTGTAGCCCACCAGTACCCAAATATGGGTTGGGCATGGAAACCAACTAACCCAACCATTCATATATACTTCCAAGTGCTCTGGGAGCACAAGTACAAGACTAGATACCAGAAGATTTGTGAGAACTTTCTAGCTCCAATGTATGAATTCATCTTCGACACACCCGCTCCATGCATGACCGATAAATAAATCATTGTAATCAAAAGGATTGGAAATTGGTACCTAATGGAACATGACACCTACATTAGAGTGTATAGAGCCATGAAATCCCCTCATTTACTGCCTCAATTTGTATTGGATAGATTATTCCTTCAAGAGGTGGCATATTAGACAGTAATCCACGGGGTTGGTGGAATTCTCTATAGAGATAAGAAGGTGATATGGATTCCACTCTCACTATACATTGGAACTTATTCTTTTTCAAACACTAAAAAATCCCATGAGTAAGTAGATACTTTACTTTCATATCATTTCTGGGAGGAAAGGTTCAGAAGAAACAACCCAAAAAAGGTCATAAAATAACATTTTAACAAGATAAGCATGCCTTGGGAGTATACATCATAAATATGGGAAGAGGAAGAAGTACACTGTGATGCTATAAATTATGATGAAGTCCTCTTCAAAAGGTGAGGCAGACCCCTCGAGAGGATTGTGTATGAACAAAAGGCATGAGAGGAAGCTATAAAGAAAGAAAAAGAACAAGTAGAAAGAACATATTTTGTTATTGCATCTACACAATCTAGATGTGCAGAGGAGGAGGAAATTAACATTGGCAGATAATAAAAGAAGAGACAAGGATAAATTTCACAAGAAGAATAATGATGCCTCAAAAAATAAAAGGAATACTAAAGCTGACAAAGAGAAATCTAAAACCGATGCGACAACCGCAATTGAGGAAAAAGCAAAAGAATCTACCAAGAAAGAGGCTAAGAAAAAGGAAGCAATTGAAAAATACCCAGCATAAACAACACAAAGGACAACAAAAGAAGCTACAAACAAAGAAATAGAAGAAGAATAGAGGAAAAAGGACGAGGAGTCCACAAATAGTCAAACAGACCTACTAGACACCAACCTACTAGAGATATTCCCAAAATGCATCGGTGGTCAATCCCAAATTGGTGGGCTAGATCTGTGATTCTGATCTCCATTTGTGATCTCCAGTTGTTCTTTGAATAGGCATGCATCCAATGCGCATTTGTGTTTTCCATTTAGGAGCCCCTATGCGTGGATCTCCCAATTATATTTGCGGGCTCATGCACCCGAATCATTTGATTGCCCATGCACTAGGGTGGCCACCCTCACAAAACCCCTTGTATGGCCATCCATAGACACCCTGCCCCAAAAAAAAATCCTAATTACTATGTAGAAGGATACGACCACTAACCTAACACTTGATGATCCTGAATGAGCTGGCTCAATCTCTCGAAATCTCCAAAACTTTCCTCAAACCTCTCGTCAATCCACTATGGCAGCACGTACAAATGAGGTGGCAATGTGGGCCCTACAGCTATATATAGTCCCTTTTGCCAAACTTCCATACTCAATTCCAGGATCTTCGAGCATATGTTTTCCAATCCATCTTCAGCCATGGGACCAAGATCCTTCCCCCTACATGGTCACATTCCTCGGGCCACCATCCATCCTTGGCCCTCGGGATCATTTTTTTCTCACATCACGCTTATGTATGCATGCTCATGTTCAAAAATATCAAATAATCGTTATATGTTCTATACTTTTAGATATCGTTCATGGCATGTATTTGGTTTTTTATATGTGCAGGTACTTGGTCATCACCCACCAGCGCAACCCTTTCAGGTATATGATCACTACTGACATGTAATCATTCCCTCTAAATCTCAATTACATCTCCTAGTCACACCCTCCGGTATTTTCCTCTAGGGTCCCCCCATTCGGATCTATAGTACTCACACCTTCGATGCATTTAAATACTATCAACCGGAAACACTCTCTCCCACATGAGTTTTCCCCATCATAGTCCCCTCTGGCACTTTGACACTCATGCTATTTTTCACCCCCTAGGGCTGGGAGTCCCAATAGTCTTTGCATTCCCAAGAATCAGTTGCATGCTCCTTCTCCTCATTTTGCTAGCTTCCCCATAAAGGACTCCCAAGTAATCTTATTCTGATTCACATTTGACTGCACCTCCACAATATCATTAGCCCTCCATCTCCTCACCATTAGTTTTCCCATCTGCAGATTGTCCTCTATTCATTTACCTAATACAGAAACCCACCTATGGGGTCCCCACCCTCCACCTGTTTCCCAAGCTACTTGATCCCTCACCAGAAAAGCCATCTTACACTGGGGCACCTGTTTCTGTATCTGCAAAATTCTCCCAACTTATTCTTTATTCATTTGGTAATTGTACAAACCCTTTGTTTCCAGCCTTTACATATTTTTTTGTCGTCACCTTTGGCGACCTTCTTTTCCCAGCAAAAGAAATCCATGTCGCCCTTGGTTGGGGTATTCCTTACCTTCTACTCTTATTGACATCGTCCATCCAACCTCGAGTATCCCACAATCCATGCACCCCCGATCTCTGAGTTTGTCCACCTTCTCATGCCTCTGGCACAATTTAACCCATGTCTAGTCATCCCTCTGATACTACACCCAGTTTCATGGTTGCTACCACTTATCCTTCATGTATATCCCCAACCAAGGGAATTCTTGAGTCTCCCTACATATTGACTTCATCCATGTATCTCCTCAGTCCCTAATCTCATCCCATGGATTTCATGAAACCCTTTTCTTCTTGGAGTCGCGTCTCCCTTTCTGTCAACATCAACACAGTTTCCAGAAGGGAGATAGTATATTGGCTATCATTACCTTTATAATGAGGAGTCTTGGATGACATAGAGAGAACCATAATTACTCTCTGTTGTCATTGACCCCCATGACATTCGACTTCAACACTTTAACATGTTGCGGTGGGTCCTACTTTGCAACTATTGCAGTTGTTTTTATATTTCCTGAAGACCTCTAAAATTTGATAGGCTACCAATGTCTGTGTATCATCGACACTTGTCACAGGTGTCCTCACCTCTTTTCAGAGTTTTTTAACCATAAAAATTGTCCTCTGTCATTATCAAACCACCCAGAAGGGCGCTGCAGTGATCTACATCAACATACAACTTCAGTTATTGTCTAAGACATTTTGAGTTACATATCATGAGCATGGGGCATGCCTGCCTCATTTATACACAGTTTTATTTTTCCCACCTCACAAAAGGTTTGGTCCCTATAGGTTCCCCTCTCCCTCAAATGGATCACTCTTACAAGTCCCCTCAACACTCTTGTAAATTTTAAACCTGTGAAGTAAAGCAATGCATATAGATTCTTAAGAAAAATAGAAATTAATCAATGGATCATTCACATAGTACATAGAGATTTATACCGGAAACCCTCAACTGGGAAAACCTTTCTTATATTCATTATATCAAATTTCACCATTCACTATACAATATATATACAATGTTTTTAGGTATTCTGTAGATATCAAAACCCTAATCCCTTAATCCGAGATTAATTTACAAAACCACTAAAAATAACAAAATCCGCTAAAAATAGCAAAAACCACCCAAAAACAATTTTCGGGCACTGCCCCGGGCTACCGCCCATTGCCAAATGTTGCACGTAACTAGGGGGGGAGAATTCCTACCCCCCTAGGAAGCCCCTAGGAAAGTGCCCGGTGCACACGAGGGATCGTCAGATGCAGCTGTCATATCTGACGCACCCACACACACACATGCAAAGAATATAACATATACCCAACATTCTCCCACTTGTTGTTTTCTTTGCATCCAGGGGTCCAGGGGATTATATAGTCAACAATCCAGGGAAACAATGCCCATTGTTACTCTACACCAAGAGAAATTTTCTGTGCTCACAGACTTTGTCAATGAATCTTCAACATTCTTCAAAGTGTCAACCTTTTCCAGCAACACCTTCTTTTCCTCAACCATATCTCTCACAAAGTGATATTGAACATCAATATGCTTTTTCTTCGAATGAAAATCTAGGTTCTTTTCCAGGAGCAATTCACTCTGACTGTCACAATCTAATATTAGTGCTTGTTGTACCAACCCAATACCTGAACACAATCTTTGTAACCATATTGCTTCCTTGCGTGCATGAGTGGTTGCCATGTATTCAACTTCTGTAGTTGAGAGTGCCACTACAGCCTGTCTTTTGCTCATCCAACTGATTGCTCCTCCAAATAGGTTAAACAAATACCCACTTGTAGATCTTCTACGATCTAGATCTCCAGCCCAGTCTACATCAACAAATCCATGTATGTCCAGCACTTTGTCCAATCCTAGTCTTCCTTGGTAGCAAAATCCATAACTGGTAGTGCCACGAAGATACCTGAAGACCCTCTTTACTGTTGTACAATGCTCCTTCCCTGGTTTTGACATATACCTGCTCAAAACTCCCACTGCATGTTCAATGTCCGGTCTAGTACAGACCATTACATACATCAAACTGCCAACTGCACTAGCATATGGAACATGGGACATGTCCTCTTCTTCTTCCTATGTCTTGGGACACTGATCTGCAGATAATTTTACACCTATAGGAATAGGAACCTTGACTAGTTTACTTCCATGCATATTAAACCTCTGCAATATCGTCTCAACATATTTTCTCTTATTCAACCAGAGTTTCCTGTTTGCACGATCTCTTTTAATATCCATTCCCAGAATGAAGTTATCAACACCGAGATCCTTCATGTCAAATTTGGAGGATAGTTGTGATGTCACCTCCTTGATAACATCCATGTTATTTCCTACCAACAACATTTCATCAACATACAACACTACATAAATGAAGTGATTACCAACC
>JASDQU010321904.1:0-13068 GCA_032191745.1 Picea mariana | reverse complement strand
CCTCTGTGTGCCATGTCCATTCACTGCACAGTTCCTCTTCAGATCAATTCAGCTACTGCACAATCTTCCTTCTTCATGCATGAATCATCAACAAACACCACCACTTGAACAACAACAACAAAAACAACCCCATCTCTTCTCTGTACCGTGTATTTATAGCTTCTGTGCACCTTGTGCATGCAATGTTCACAATGCCTCTGCATGCTGATTCTATGCCATTGTCCTCCACCTCTCGGTGCTCTGTCTGATCATCATTGTGATTCTTTAGCTTCTCTGGTGGTTCACCCTGTGTGTCCAGTGTCACTGTATGTTATACTGAGAGTCCTCAGTCTCTCTGGCAGTTTAAGACTCTTCATATTCTCTGAGATAGTCGAACTCTTGATCTTCATCGACCTTGATCGACGGTTCATGATCTTGATGAATCAATGGTCCTGATCTCATCGTGATCTTGCATCTCATTGTTCCTTCATTGGAGATTTTTGTCACTCCAAGTTGCGATAGGCGAGACTCTTAGATCAATGGTCCACATATTTTGATGTATTGACGGTCAGGATCATTTCGTGATCTCACATCTCTCTGATCCTAAGATGGAGATTTTCGTCACTCCAAGTTGCGATAGGAGAAACTCCGAGATGGAGCTTTATGGTGCTCTAATCTTTCGCCACGCGTCCTCTTGATCCAATGGTCCTTGATTAAATTGTGATTTCGCATCCCACTATTCCTTTGTCTTTCCAGTTAGCGACATGATGATCTTTCACCACATGTCCTCTTGATCCAACGGACCTTGATTAAATCATGATCTCGCATCTCGTGGATCTAGAGATGAATCATCTTGACTCTCCAAGTCGTGATCCGTGAAACTCCGAGATGGAGCTGAGATCAACAGTCCACGTCTGATATCTATTTAATGGCTGCGATTCAATAGCCATATCGCATATCGTGATTTCTGCATTGTTTTCTTTGCCTCTCCATGTCATGATTCGCGAAACTCCGATATGGAGTATGATCAACGGTCCATATCTGATCTCTATTTAATGGCTGCGATTGAATCTCCATATCGCATATCACGATTTATGCATTGTTTTCTTTGCCTCTCCATGTCGCGATTCGTGAAACTCCGACAGGGAGTCGGATCAACGGTCCAGATATGATCTCTATTTAACGGCTGCGATTGAATCGCCATATCGCATATCACGATTTCTGCATTGTTTTCTTTGCCCCTCCATGTCGCGATTCGCAAAACTCCGACAGGGAGTCGGATAAACGGTCCACATAACCCCTTGGGATGGACGGTCCTCCTGCTTTTAGGATTTTGTGAGGCCATTTTCTCCTTGCACTTTAAACACCGTGCAGGTTTTCCCCGATCCAACGGTGGTCGAATCCTACGCTCAGATCTAACGCCTGAGATCTATTCTCCTCTTCCACGCTCGCTCTTCTTGATTTTATTCATATCTGACAGCCCTCATGCTGTAGGGAATTTAGGATGGGATCCAACGATCAACGACGCTTCTCCTCCAAGCTTTCACATCCCTTTTACTTGGAAGAATTTCGACTCTATGCTAATTCCTCCTGAGCCTACATTGTTCCTGTTTGTCCATCGATGCACACTCTGATCCTGCCATCTTCACTATTGTACTTGCCAGCATTTCCTTCGATCATTCAATCTTCCTGGTCTTATCTTCTATTTGCCTGTTGATCATCGGTGTTGTACTCAACCCATCATTACTGCAGTACGTTCCATCAATGACAAGCTTATGCTTCCTATAAAACATTTGCCAACACCCATTTCCACATGGGAAAAATTTAACTCAAGCCTCTTCAAGCGTGGATGGAGGTAGTTAGGGACCTCCTTTGTCTTCAAGTAATCCATTGCCCACAAACCTATATATGTTGAAAGGTAACATTGATATAGTGACTAGGACACATGACTATGAAATGCCAAACACCTCTAAGAAGGGTAAAGAAGCCGAAAAACCACCTCTTCCTCTCCAGATTGAGAATACGTTGGGATAAACAATAACATGCATCCCCAAAGGTGCGTTCAAGAAATCTTCCCAGAGTCCAAATGTAAGGTCCACCCATAACTACTCTGTAGTGGAAGATTTGTCACAAACCCATTGCGCATTGTCTGCTTTGGAGGTCCTCCAGAGCTGCCCTTCCTAGAGAAAGGCTCTATTAGCTGCCTTAGGATATGCTGAGACTTGTAATCTAGGAATGATCATGCTTGATAGGACCGATTTAAAACCTTGTCTCCCCTACCACATGGCATTTTAGATAGTAGTGGATTACACCATGAAAAATTTTACCCAGAAAATTTTCCGCATGGTGGTTGATGAGGGTGCCTCGACATGCATGATGTCATTGGCATGTTGGAAGGCCATTGGCCAACCCATTTTTTCTCTATCACCTACTCTTCTTACCACTTTCGATGGTCATTTAATTCAACCACATGGAATCATCCCCTCTTTCCCCATGCAGTTAGGGGGGAAGACTGTGTGTGTCGAGGTTGAAGTGGTCGATGCGTCTCTCGACTACAATCTCTTGTTACTAAGGAGTTGGACCTATGCTATGCAGGAAGTGGTCAATATAGGTTTCCAGGTCTTGTTGTTTCCACATGAGGGCTAGATCGTGTCCATTGATCAGTTGTCCTTCTCTGGTTGTGACCCTTCATCGGGGACATCCACGGTCTCGATGATTGATAACCCTAAACCTGGCATCGTCAACATAGGGGTTGGTTTGTGCCCACCTTTGATGGGTACTTTTGATTACCCACCTCCTTTCGGTGATGTTAAGTTCATATCAACTATCCCTGACTGGCCTAAGGTTGAAATTTTTCAAGTCTTGTCATTTCGTACGACTTACTTTGATGATCCTTGGACTCTTCCTTCCCCATCAGCCATGATGGAAGGGACAGGTCACCATGGCATGGCATTGCCTTTTTCCATGGTAGAGGTTGCATACTCTATAGTCCAACAAGCTTCTATCGATCCCGATCTGACTCCCACACAAGAGTTAAATCTGGTTCTCAAGCCTATTTGGGCTCAAGTTTCCCTCGCCGATACTGATTCTTTAGACTTAGTCTTGCCCTCAGATGAGGTGATTATTGAGGTAATGACTAGTCCATACAGACCCTAGGATGATCTCCATCACAGATCTTATTTTCTCCCATAGTTAAGAAGAATTGAAGAAGGTGAATTCACTTTGACTATGACTGGATATAGGTCTTGTCCTATCAATCCTTTGGTTATGCATGTAGTTTACAATGAAGGATATATGAAAACCATCACTAAAACGATACCTATTTATATGTCCAGAACCCCTGGCATCATGGAGAATGTCTTCATCAGAGTGGACTGCTCCCTGGAGGAGATTTGAATATACAAGGATTTATTTAAAGAATTCTGTGACGCATTTTCCTGGTCTTATGAGAAAATTCCAGGCATAGATCCAAGCATTGTTGAACACAAAATCATGACATGTCCTGACGCTAAGCCAGTTCAGAAGAAGCTTCATCTGGTCAATCCTAAGAAAGAAGCAATTATTAAGGGTGAAGTAGAGAAACTACTCAAAGCAGGTTTTATCTACCCCATCCAATTGACTCAATGGGTGTCAAATCCCATTCCGATCAACAAAAAATAGGGTACGATTCGCGTATGTATATAATTTCGTGATTTGAACAAGGCCTATCCAAAGGATAATTTCCCCACTCCATTTATTGACCTAATTTTTGATGAATGCATAGGCTGCGAGGTATTTTCTTTCATGGATGGTTTTTTGGGATACAATCAGATACAGATCAAGCCTGAAGACCAATACAAAACCACTTTCATTTGCCCGTGGGGTACATTCGCTTATCATAAGATGCCTTTTTCTCTAAAAAATGTTGGAGCTACATTTCAGTGGGCCATGTCTTTTTCTTTCCACGATCTCAAACACATAGTCGAGGCTTATCTTGATGATTTAACATCATGATATTGTAAGAGATTTGATCATCCCACACACCTCTGACTCATATTTGAGCGATGTCGCTACTACCGGATTCGCTTGAATCCAAACAAATGTATTTTTTGCATAACATTGGGTCGTCTGATAGGTTTCATAGTTTTGACAATAGGGATCATGGTTGATCCTCTAAAGGTTGAGGCGATAGTTCAATTGCCTCCCCCGTGCATAGTCCCTCAGCTTCATATTTTACAAGGAAAACAAAACTTTTTACGGTGTTTCATCACAAACTATGCCGATATCACAAAGGGTTTCATGCATTTAATAAAGAAGGACATTCCTTTTCATTGGGAAAAATATGCTCAACTCTCTTTCGAAGCATTGAAATGCATCCTCACGTCTTGCCCTCTGCTTTAGCCAACCAATTATAATAAAGATTTCTTATTGTACTTGGCTTCTACGGAGTCGACCATCGGTATGGTCTTAGTTTAGAAGGATGGTTTTCTCGAAGAATACATGATTTATTACTTGAGCCGAGGCCTAGTTGGGCGAGAAATCAATTATTCCCACATTGAAAAACTTGCATTGGCAGCAGTTCATGTTGTCCAATGGTTCTGTCATTATATCTTGTTTCGCAAGACCACCATCATTGCCATTGTGAATCCATTTCAATATGTTTTGACATGACGTGTAATCAATGGAAAGATCAGTAGATGGATAGTTATCTTCCAAGAATTTGACTTGGATTTTGTTTCGGTGGAATCCAAAAATTCGTTGGTCTTCGCGGAACTCATCTTGGAACTTTTGATTGAATCAGGTGATGTTATACCCGAGGAGTCCCCTATTAAAGGAGTCATCTTTTTTATCATGTCTTTGGACCCCTGGTATGGAGATATACTAGTCTATCTCCAGACTTTGAAGTGACCCACCTCTGCTTCTCGTGATGAGTGTCATCATATAAGCCATCATGCCAAGAACTATCTCATACTCGAGGACACTCTGTATCATCGAGGTGTAGATTGCATCCTTTGCTGGTGTCTCAGTCATGAAGAAGAGGAAATCGTGCTTAATTATTGCCACACTAGAGCATGTGGCAGTCATTTGTCTGGGTTGGAAACAACCCAAAAGATTCTACGAGCTGGTTACTTTTGGCCGTCATTAATCAAAGATTGTGTTCAGTCGGTAAAGAAGTGCCACCCATGTCAGATCTTCTCTCAGAAGATGAGGGAACACCCCGCTCTCATGTTTCCCATCATCACAATTGGTCCCTTCACCAACTGGGGGATTGATTACACTACATGCAACCCCCTTTCATCAACGGGGCACCGTTATATCATCGTAGCAATAGACTGCTTCACGAAGTGGGTCGAGGCTATGCCAATGTTTAAATATGATGGCGAGACAACAACTCTCTTTTTGTTTAACCAGATAATAAAAAGGTTTGGCGTCCCAAGAGAGATTGTCACTGACCATGGCAGTCACTTTCAGAATAAAACGATGTCCGAGTTAACATCAAATCTTGGGTTGAGGCAGGAACATTCATCACCCGACCACCCACAAGTGAATGGTTAGGTGGAAGATGTGAATAAGTCCCTTAAGACTATTCTATAATGAACGATCAATTTGGCCAAGTCAAATTGGAATTTGATGTTGTACTCGACATTACGGGCCTACCAAACGTCTGTTAAGACTGCAAACCAGTTTCTCACCTTTTCAAATTGTTTACAGGCTGAAAGTGGTCTTGCCTATAGAGTGCCAAATCCCATCCCTAAAGTTGGCAGTACAGTTATTGCCAGACACTTCGCCACTTGAAGAGCATTTATTATATCTTGAGCAGCTCAATGAGAAACATCGGGATGCAACCTTGGCCAATGAGGCTCAGAAACAAAAATTCAAGTGTTAGTATGATCAATCTGTTTGTCCTTGGATTTTCTCTGAAGGTGACCTTGTCCTGGTTTATGACCAAGATAAGGACCCCCTGGGGGCAGGCAAGTTCAAACCCATGTGGTTTGGACCTTTCATCATGAAGGAGGTTCTAAAGAAGGGCGCTTATCATCTGGTGGACTTTGAGGGAAATTCTTTGGCAGAGCCTAGAAATGGGATCTACCTCAAGAAGTATTACTCATAGGTGGGTGGCCTTGGGGTGACTTATTGTACATATGTATAGTATTTATACAGTTACTTTTTTTCTTTTTGTTTTATGGACGTGTTGTTTTTTATGTCATCTTTTTCATTGTGGCATATGTCAAGTGAATCAGAGGTATTCATTGGGTTTGCAGACGACACTAGCTGACACACTTAGAGGCTGACTTCCGCAGCTTGGGTGATTTTCACACATCAGGGCTAGTTGCTATCTTCAGGAGGTATCTGTTTAGGTGACGCCATAAACAATGTTACCAAATACAACACAGTCTTAGAGTTTCTTTGTGATGCTTTGTCGCATGGTATCTCTTGCCTCTGAGTCTACTTAGATGCTCAGCTGGTTGTGTCCCAGTTAAATGGGGTTTATCGCATTTATGATCCTACTCTACACCAACGGTTCCTTAGGGTACATCTCTTAGAACAATGCTTTGATTACATTATGTATATCCATGTTCCTAGGAGATTGAATCAAATTAGAGATACTCTAGATAATCATGTATTAAATTGGCATATTGCACACATGTAAGAAAAATACACACACGCACATGTAAATACATTTGTAAATAAATGTAATCCATAAGACATAAAAATATGTAAATACGCATATATATATTGAAAGTATCAGAGTACATAGGTGAGCGCAAGTGCCTCAAAAATATATGTCCAGTAAGAGTCACATGGATTATGCCCTAAAAAATATACAAAAGTGCCCTCGGGACATAAGTAGTCCAACCTAGCTAAGGGTAGGGCCTGCTGGCCCTGTAGTAGTGAACAATGGCGTTTTCCAAACGTCGGAAAAATTGGACCTAGGTCTCTGGCACCCCAACTACATGAGGTTGCATCAATGGTGGCATATCTTCAATCTCTACCATAGGGACTGTCCAAGTGAGCGCAATGAGGTTCTGCTCCACCCATCTCAAAACTCTCTCAGCCACTCCGACTGGAGGTCCCCTTGCTACTGGTCCACTAGTCACGGCTAGTCCTGCCTCTAGTCGAAGATGCCACCTGGTCCTCGAGAAGTTTGCTGGATGCATTGGTCCCACATCTGTACATAACAGATACATAGTTTTCAGATACTCTTGTACACATAAAAAAAATGATATATATAAAAAGAAATAAAAATTAAATAACAATTAAAAACAAACATACCTATCTCTCCCCATTCTACTCCGGGAGGTATGGGCATGTCATGATCCCTGGAGAAGTTGATCCTGACATAGGGGTAGTCCTCTATAGCCATAATCTACCAAGACCACCAATCAAAGAAAGCATTGTTGAAGGCCTCAATGGTCCTCCCTCCCCCCTTTCGTAGCATCAACGTCACCCATCTGCATAATGCTGGGAGAGAGGCCACGTGCCCTCGTATCATCTCTCATGAACTAAGACTGGGTACCCTCTCGAAGAAAAAGGAACACATAATAGTCCCAAACCCAAATTTTTTGTTCCCCTGCATCTGACACTCTGTCAGCTATCTCTTCATGAAATGTAGCATGGTTGTACTCCAGTCGAACACTCTTGCATTCAAGCACTATACTACACAATGCATGTGCGCCCGGGAAGCCTAATGTAAAGACGTGGATCCAATGATCTGCCCAATAAGTAAAACTATCACTTTCAATGATAGGTTGGAAATCTTGTGGATCAGTACCTGAGAACCCACTTTATCTATGCCTGCCTCACAGTGTATCCCGATTAACTCGGCTATGTTGTGAGGCTCGAGGGGAAAAGTTCGTAAGTTGATTGGATCCCCTCTCCTCGAGAGACCAGTCAGGAAGTAAATGTTTTTAGTTGTTGGAGTCAACGACTACCCCTTGAGCATAAATGCTTCAGCGTCTGGGTGCCAATAATCTATCAAGGCATTCAACAACCTGGGTTGTGCCCTCATGAACAGACACTAGAAGAATTTCAACAACCCACATTGTGCTAATACAATGAAAGAAGCCGGGTCTCGTGAGACCAAAAAATCAATGTCTTCATGTTCCCTTTCTTTCCAATGAACATACATCCTGCAAATTGACAATTTCATGGAGGATTAAATCTTTCTTTCTTAATTTTTCCACATATTGGAGGGTGTATGTGGGCTGTGTTGGACACAGTCATGTATGCACGTGGGAAGATTTTTTTCTACATGCGTGCATACGTGGGTTTTCCTACGAAAACCCACGTACACATAGGGGTGACCTTTTTAGAGATGTGTGCCCCCCCAAAAACCAAAATAAAAGCAGAAGGAAAGTATATAAATGCAAGAGGAGATAGTTTGTACTTACTTGGTTTGAGTGGAAGTTCGTTTCGTCCACCGAAGCTTCCAGAATCAACTCTTTTGGAAAAGGGGTGTTTTTGACTTTTTGGTCAAGTCAATTTACAATGGTGATAATGAGCTTCCAACTTCTATTTATAGATTTTTGGGCCCCTTTTTATCATTTTTTGGGTCCTTTTGTCATTTTTTCTAGCTTAAAAATTGTTTATTATGGTTTTTGAGTTTCTTATGGAATGTTATAATATGTGTTACTTTCGGTATTGGGAAAATTTTGAGAGTTGGGTCCTTTTTAAAGGTCCTTTGGTAAAAAGTTGTTTTTCCAACTCTTTGCATCTAAGTTAGGTTTCCACCTCCATTTTCTGCATCTTTTTGTCTTTTCTCTTTGCCATAGGATCGACCCCACCGATTTGCGACACAAAACCATCATTGATTCTTTAGAAGTGTCGTAATTTAGTGGTAGATCTTGCCTTTACATGGATTCCCTAGTTATATCCTCTTTTCTTTGGGTGTCCATGCTGTCATTAATGACTATAGGCTTGGGAGTCCTTGTTAGTTTTTTCCTAATTACAAGTTTGATCCTTATTCGCATGATTCATCATCACTCTTGACCTCACCCTCTGGACTCCCAAACAGTGATGAGTCTTCTTTAAGCCTTTTTCAGACTTTTTAAACATGAAAATATTGCCGAGCGATCTTGTCGCCCTTCACGCTCGCCAAACTAAAATTTGAAGGCACATCTATCCAGTGGTAGTTTACCCCTTTTTCAGTTTGGATGGTAAATTGTACAAACACATGTATACTCTAGGAGCTTCGGTTTGCAAGAAGAGTATTCGCACGTATAATTTTAACCCTTTTTCAGGCCTTAGGGACTAAATTTACAAAAAAGGAACCCCACCATAGAGTCCATTCTTAAGCTCTTTTTAGAATCCCTAAAATTTAAAATATGTTTGAGTGACCTTGTTTCTTCACACTCGTTAAATTGGTCTAGAAGAACATCCCTTACGAAGTCCATAGTTAATCTCTTTTCAGAATCCTTAAATATGAAAAGATTGTCAAGTGATATTGTCTTTTTCACACTCTTTAAAATGTTTTTGAATAGATGTCTTTTTGGTGCTAGTTTACCCCTTTTTCGAACCGACTAGACTACCTTCGAAAAGAGGCACCCCAGTGGAGTCTCCTTTTATTCTTTTTAAGACTGTCTAAAAATGAAAAAATGTCGAGCTTACCTTCTCTGGGCTCGTTAAAATTACATCGAAGAACGTTATCATTGTGTCTTATTAATCTCATTTGCATCCCTGTGTCTTTGGCTTAATGGAAACTCCATGTTGCTCTCAACTGAACCATCTAAAGCATGCCTTAGATGCAAGCCTTGTAGCACTTCACCTCTGTGTCTTGACACCTTGACCCATGGAGGATTTTTCTCGAGTGTCCTTTTCCTGCATATGTCTCCTTGATTTGAGAATTAGTGTGTTCCCTTCACTTGGAACTAGTATGTCTGTGACACTCCTTCCTCCTGTGTAAAGTAGAATTCTTTTATTATTTTTCAAGCTTTCCAAAATTATTGAAAAAGAGAAAAAAAACAAATATACCCCAAAAAGAGGAAGGGAAAAGTATGTTCTTTTTGTTGACAGCAGAATGAGTCGCCCTTGGACAATGCATATCTTTCTGTTTGTTCATCAAGCCCTGGGATTTAATATGACCTTAGGAAGTTGTTCTAGCTACATAGAGTTGTGTCCTCCTCCATTTGGTTACCCTTACAAACATATGGAGATTTCATGTTGCCTCATGCATCGTGAACTTATGTCAAAGCCATGTTTCCTGAGTCTCATCATTTTTCGTTCTTTTGTTCGAGGGAAGTTTTACTAAACTTGAGTTGGCCCTTCTGCATTTTGTCTCTTGTCCTCATGCTCGGCCACCCCCAAAGTCCAATCAAGTCCTTGTTCAAAATCAATGAAGTTCTTTGCCTGATCATCGAGATCCTCTTGTCTACTCCTGACGAGTCATTGAAGACCTCTTGGTAGTGAAGTCATACACTCATATTACACTCCTACGCAAGTTTTGAAGATCGTGAAGTTGTTTCTCGAGCTCTGAGGGCCTCATCTCCAACCATCAAGCATCATTGGCTTCTTGAATATGGATACTATACATGTATATCGCTTGATTTTGAGATGTAGATCCATTGTGTATTGCTCGCAACTACACTTTATATAGTTATATGACATGGATTTGCAGTGTATTTGATTGGAAACCATGGTTTTATTTCATCCCGAGCATGGGGATGCCCGCCTTGGTGAGACAAATTATTATTTTGCAGATGGAACCTCCTAAACTTTGGTCTCTAGGCTCACTCACTTCGTACGTTGGTGAATATTTGTAATGTATTTTGTCCATCAAATGCTATTCTGACCTCACACATTAGGGGACATCTGTTATAACCCTAAATTTCACCAGACATGCATACCTGGCATCAGGCCATCTTACTTGCTATTTTTTCCAAGCCATCATTGAACAACTCTTCTAGAAAACCATTTTTTTGAAGATGTATGCGCCTTGCACCACTACTTCCTGTGTACACATGCTTGTTGCAGAATTATAGCCCGCGTGTACTCACAAAAAGCGTGAAAACAAAAAATTGCAAAGGGATACGGGTTTTTAGGTAGTTACCTAACCATTTGACTGCCCATAGCTGGTCACCCAATCAAATATGTAATATACCAGATATAAAATGTATGCAGAATTGAAATAAAATGCTAGTTATAACAACAATATAACTAGAACATTCACCACAATAACACTGAAATGATATAAGAATAACAATAGAAATAACACTTTGAATCTGAAAGAAATGTTCAAGGGCCTCTTCAAGGGAGAAACCTCCAGTTGAGCAGAGCTCTATTACAATAATATCCAAGCCAGGGTTCTCATACCCTTGACTTCTATTTATACTAAAAATAAGCATCTAGAGGAAGATCCTTCTAGAAGCGGAAGCTTCTATTAGGTTTTCTTACATCCGCCTTATTCTATTTTATTGAAAGGCCTTATTAATATTGAACTTTATTACATCTGAATATATTGTTCTACCTATGTGTGGGTTAGGACCCTAACATGTCCGCCCCCTTAAAAATAGCCTTGTCCTCAAGGCTTGAGATGAGGAAATTGCTGCAGAATGGTAGCTGGTTCCCAAGAGGCGTCTGTTGGAGTTGTATCTTTCCACTGTACTATCACTTCCTTGATGGTTCTCTAATGTAGGCGATGCTCACACTGGTCCAAAAATGCTTCTAGTTTTATCCAAATGGATCCTTCTTCAGCTAACTTTGGAAGGTTGGTTTGAATTTGGCACTTAGCTGCAATCACCTTCTTTAAGCATGAAACATGAAAAACAAGATTTAGCTTCGAATTGCTGAGAAAAGATAACTGATAGGTGACTTTTCCCACATGCTTGAGTATGGTATAAGGACCATAAAATTTGGGTGCTAGCTTTTGACAATGCTCGGCCTTGAGGGAGGTTTGATTGTAAGGTTGCTGTCAAAGAAACACCTAATCCCCTTCTACAAATTGACATTCAAAGAGACCTTGATATTCTTGTTGCTTCATGCGATTCTATGCCATGACCAAATTCTCTTTAAGGGTACGGAGAATAGCCTCTCGAGCTGTAAGTGTTAGTTCAACCACCTGGACTTTCAAGGCACCTAATAAGTATGAGAGAACTGAAGGTGGATTCTGTCCATATACCGCTTCAAAAGGAGTCATGCGTGTAGCTGTATGGTATGAAGTGTTGTACCACCATTTAGCTAGGGGTAACCATTGAGCCCACTAATTTTTCTTTTTCGAGGAAAAACACCTCAAATATGTTTCCAAACACTTGTTGACAACTTATGTTTGGCCATTAGTTTGGGGATGATAAGCTATGCTGAGATGCAATTCGGTGCCTTGTATCTTGAACAGTTCTTGCCAAAAATTGCTTCTGAAAGTTGGGTCGTGATCAGAAACAATAGAGTGCGGCATGCCATGAATCTGGAAGACCTAATCCATGAAGATTTGAGCTAGCGTGGATGCTGTAAATGGGTTTTGAAGGACGCATAAATGAGCATACTTGGAAAGGAGATCAACAACCACCATGATGACGAATTTATTTCCCGATTTGGGTAAGTTGGTAATAAAATACATAGAGATATCCTTCCAAATAGCAGGTGGAATCGGGAGCGGTTGTAGTGTGGCCGATGATTTGATTGTTTCTCCCTTGTTGCATTGACACACATCGCATTCAGCTACAAAATTACGAATGTCCTGTTTCATACCATCCCAGAAAAAGGAATGTTTGACCCTGTCATAGGTTTTGGTGAACCCGGAGTGCCCTGCTATGGGTGTAGCATGAAGCTTAGAAAGTACCGTGGATTTAAGCTTTGATTGTTTACTTAAATACAAATGGCCTTTGTATTGAAGTTCCTCATGGAGCCAAGAGTACCCTAGGGAAGTTGGGGCCTTGGACTGCAATTGGTGGATCAACTGCAAACTTTTTGGATCTTGTAGCCATTCCTGGCGAATGGCTTGGAGCCAATCTGGTTCAATGAATGAAAGAGAAAAAAGGGATCCTTCATCTTCATATTTTCAAGAAAGTGCATCCGCAACCACATTGTCTTTTCCTTTCTTATAAATGATCTCATAATCATATCCAAAGAGTTTAGTCACCCATTTTTGTTGTTTTGGGGAGGAAATGCGTTGTTCCA
>JASDQU010321897.1:3416-16484 GCA_032191745.1 Picea mariana | reverse complement strand
GTAGTGCTAATATGTAGGATCATTTCAAAAACAAAGTCCCCTCTATCAAGTTTTAGTGGGGCAAGGGAAACTGAGATGCAAGAAACAAGAAATTTTACTCCTCCCACTGTGAGTCTGTAAGTAACTCATCCCATAATTATTTTGCGTTTGTGTATGTCCTCCAAAATTATTAATTCTGTCAAAATAACTCTTTATCATATGGTGTTTTTTTCTTGTAAAAGAGTTATGCCACATTGCTATACTTCACAACAATGCTCATATATGGAACCCCCCCCATATCTCATGCAGATTCCATGTTTCCTCTAAGAGCCTTGCATATATCTCAAACCATATTTTTGTTTTGTTTGCTAGAACAATGATTTCAAAACCCTAACTCTATTAAAAGTCGACTTGAAACCTTTCCTTGTTCTATCACGAGAGACATGATCACTTTGTCTATTGCTTGTTGAATCACACCATTTCAAATATGGGCAAGAGTTCCTTATCCCCCCATCTAGCTACCTTGGTCATTGCCAAGATGCTAGTATGGTATTATGCTTTTGTTGAATGGTAAGTAGTCACATAGTAGTTTAACCAACCCATTTAAGATTGTGAATGCAACTCAAACATTAACTGGTGTTAGTTCAAGGAAGAAATGAAGGCAATCAAACTGAATACTACCAAAATAAAAATATTTGACCCAGTCCATGCATGTCAGGCTCGGATTTCCTCCTTTATGGAGTATTCCCTATTTGACTATGGCATATGCCTAACCCATAAACTTTTGAAATTGTAAATTTATAGTGACGTAAGATTTATGGACTTTTGAAGTGTCAATAAGCTACACAACAAAAATTTAATAATCCTTATGATGCTTGGGTCTGTTGAGCACCTTCCAATGCTAATAATCTTGCAATTGTATGGACTAGTCACATGGTAAGGTTTGGTCAGGATGGAGGTTGGTGTAATGGGGTAACTAGAATCCAATGCTTTGTGTAGTAGTACCATATGATTTTACTGTCATACAAAAACATAAGTGTAGCAGAAATGAAAGGAATTTCTCTATAATGGTAGAAATATCCCCCACTTATGAAGATTTGGAGCTGAGATAGTCAGCTTATAAATCATTGGAAGACTAGTTGTTGGGAAACCTAATATCTATAAACATCTCCAAAGAAGTTTTGGCTCATGAGGATGTAGGGTCAGACTTATGTAACTGGTGATATGAGGGATATAAAAGTAAAGGTCTAGGGTTGGAGTAACATAGAGCGCAACACAACCTCTAAATGAAGTCTTTGATTAGGCAATGAGTTCTCTTCTTTTTGTGATTTTTTCTTTTCCTTTTTTCTTTTTCGCAAAATTTGTCTGCAAGCGGACTGGTTCTCAAGCACAGTTTTCCCAATTGTGCCTCAGCGAGGTTTTCAAGCAGATTTTTCCCAATTGTGCCTTAGTGAGGTTTTCACAATTATTTCATTTTATCCAAGAGGCATAAGCAAATATCCTGGTTTTTTGGTGTCCCAGGGTATAGGGATGCCTATAACAAGTTTTCATCCCTAGATTATTCCCTTTTTTCTTTTTCTTTTTTTAACACCAAAAGACTATGAGGAGGAAGCAATGTTCATTAGTACTACCACTCGGTTTACAACCTCCATATCATCTTGTCATATGATATCTTGAATCAATTCCCCCTTCGAGAGTGTCTTTTGGTATAGTCGCAATATATGGTCGTTATCCATGATTAGAGTTCGATCTTCGTCAATCGTACATAGATTGATGGAGCCATTATTGTAAACCGTATCGATTTCATAGGGTCCCAACCAACGAGTACTAATTTTTTCCCTAAAATCCTTATACCTGAAGTCAAATAGGAGGGCCCAATCACCTTTCTTAAAAAAAAAAAATCTTGATAAATCCATCATGCCATTTAGCTCTTTGTTGTTGAAGAAGGGCTATCTACTCGAGAAAATCCTGAAAGAACTCATCAAGTTCATTAATTGTATCCAAGTGATGTTGTTGGGCCTTTGAGAGTTCTAATCCTACTTGTACTGTGGTCCTTAACATCTTGATTTCAAATTTGATTGGGAGGATCATATGCTTCCCATAAACAATTTCGTAGGGAGTAAATCTTGTAGTCTTTATCCAAGTAGTCTGATAAGCCCAAAGTGCTTCAGGGAGGTGGTCAACCCAATGTTTATGATGTTGTCGAACAATCTTCGTTAAAATTATCTCCAACACCTTGTTTGTCACTTCCACTTGTCCATTTTCCTGAGGATGATAAGGAGTGGTCATTTGATGTTTAATATTGAATTGTTGCATGATATTGTTGATGAGTTGAGATGTAAATTGGAGTCCTTGATCAGTAAATATTTCCCGAGGGACTCCAAAATGAACAAATATTTCTTCATAGAGAAAGTTTGTTACTTCATGTTTTGTCTCTCTTGGCAAAGCCTTTGCTTCGACCCATCTGGTAACATAATGAATGCACGCCAAGATGTACACTTTTTTATTCAACAAAGTGTTGATAGGTCCAACAAATTTGAGAGCCCGTTTTTCAAATGGCTCAACCAAGAAATATGGTTGTAGTGGCATCTCATGTTATTGAATTGGTCGGCATGTTCATTGACAACTATCACAGCTCCTGACGTACTTCTTGTCATCCTTGAAAATGGTAGGCCAATAGTACCCTAAACGAAGCACTTTATTCACAGTTATCTTGTCATCAAAATTCTCTCCACAAGGCTCGTCGTTGCAGTATTTAAGGATATCATAGATTTAATATTCCCTGACATGCCATCAAATGATGAGATACGGTCCTATGTGAAAGAGATGACCTTCAATCCATGAATACATGGCACTTTCTCTAACTACCTTCTAATGTTCTTTTGGTGATAGGTGTTGTGGAAGTCTTCCTACAACTAAATAATTAACAATATCTACAAACCACAGTGTGTTAATAGATAAAGAAAACAAATGTTCATCAGGGAAAGTATCTTCCACTGGATCAATACCCCCCTTATTAGTGAGCCTGGAAAGGAAGTCAAGGTTGAAATTTGATTTCCTGAGTTTTTCGAGGATGGTGATGTCAAACTGCTGCAAGAACAATAGCCATATAGTTACCCTTCCATTAGTAATTGGTTTATTCATCAAGTATTGAATGGTAGAATGGCCAATATGGATGAACACATGGTGACCAATAATATAGTGAAAAAACTTGTTAATGGAATGGATGACAGCTAAAAACTCTCTCTATGACTATGTAGTTTTGTTCGGTTGGGGTAATATTCTTACTGACATAATAGATAGCATATGAATTTTTCTCCTCCTTTTGGCCCAATACCGCTCTGATAGCAGTACCTAATGCATTGGTAGAAATGTGGAAGGGTAGGGACCAATTTGGACCTGTAAGACAGGTGCAATGGACAATTTTTGTTTTAGGGCTTCGAAAGCCACCTGGCATTGAGCATCGCGGGACAATTTTTAGTCTTGGAAAGTAATTGGAATAGTGGTGTAGAAATTTTAGTTAATTTCTCAATGAACCTGTGGTAGTAACCAACGTGGCCTAAGAAGCTACATATTTCCTTATGTGTTGATGGTATTGGAATTTTGAGATCACTTTGATTTTTGTTGGATCTAATATGATGCCTATAGGTGAGATGTGATGCCCTAATACAATCCCCTCAATGAGAATCATTTGAAATTTTTCATTATTGAAGGAGATTTTAGTTTCCTGGCATCTCACTAAAACTTTTTCAAGGTTACCCAAGGCTTCTTCAAAGGTATCCTCGTATACTATGAAGTTTTCCATGTAAATTTCAATGCAATCGTGAATTAAATCTGAGAATATTCCAGGGACATCCCTTTGAAAGGTGGTTGGGGTGTTACATAGACCGAAGGGTAATACTTGGTAAGCATAAGTTCCCCATGGGTAGGTAAAAGTGGTTTTCTCCTGATCTTGTAGGGAAATTTGAATTTGGTTGTAACCATTGAACCCATCAAGAAAAGAGAAATATTTAGTGCCTTCTAGGGTGTCTAGGACTTGATCGATGAATGGAAATGGAAAATAATCTTTAAGGGTTACCTTATTAAGTTCCCTTTAGTCGATGAATACACATCATTTTCCATTTTTATTGGTTACAATCACTAATGGCGAGACCCCACTTACTTTCAGAGATGGGGTAAATTAAATTTCATCTGATAATTTTTGCAACTCCTCCTTGATTATCTCTCTTAAAACCATATTCATCCTACATTGGGGTTGTCTGACAAGCTAGGCATCACCCTTGATGTATATATGGTGAGTACATAAGCTAGGATGGATCCCTTTCATGTCAACATAATCCCAAGAAAATGCTTAGCTGTGCATTTGCAATATTTTAATGAGTTGATCCTACTGTAAGGTATTTAGATTAGAGTTGATGTTTAAGATTTTTTCAGGATGGAATTAAACTAATGAACTTTGAATTATAGAGGTAATTTCCACTGGTGCTATAAGATCAATTTGTTCTACCATCTCTTCTAACGACTAGTTCTCTTGCAGATGTTGTCCCATTACATGTTTAAGGGAAGGGTATGTGGAAGTGAGTTCTAGATATATCATGAAATCCCAGATGAGGTCATCTTCAGTACTTCGTGCAAAGACTGAAGCATGTTCTAAAGATAGTAGAGGTTGAGTGACCTCCTCGTCACTATCATCCACCCGGGAAGGTGTCTCTGAATTTGAAGAAGGTTTAGAAAGAGGATAAAGAGTAAGCTTCTTAGTGGAATTTTCATGGGATATTGTCATATCCCCTGATTTACAACTAATGTAGGCATTTGTTGTGGCCAACCAAGGCCTGCCTAATATCAATTGATATCCACCTAAACTGGATTTTAGTTTTAGAAATATGAAATCTTTCAGATACTCCCAAGAATCCACTGAGACTATGACATCATCTACTATGCCTTCTAGCTTGACAATGGGTCTATTAGCCAATTGGAGAGTGCTAGGGGTTGGTCTCAGATTAGACAACTGGAGTTTCTCCATTGTTCCCCTTGTCATAATGTTAATTGCATCCCCTAGGTCAATCAAAGTGTTAGGAATGGGATATTATCAATATGAACTTTAACCACTAGACTCCCTAGGTCTACATATTTAGTCATAAAAAATTTACCTAACATCAAATCTGCTAGTTTCCCAATGATGTGAATGGTTATGGGATCATTTTCTTCCTTCCTAACTTCCTAAAACATAACCACCTGACAACTTTGGCATATAACGAAACATCCTTGATTACTTTAAATATGATAATTTTAACACATACATTTTTTTAATTCCCCAAGAGATCAAATTCAGGTTGTGTCGGGGGTTTATCTATAGCCAGTCTCTCTAGGTAAGGTGGAGCTAAAGTAGATTTAGAGGATTTATGATGATCAATAGTCTCTGAAGTGGATGGTTGTTTGGGTGGGGAAGAGTCTTGTTTTTATGATTCCTAATCCCCCTCCTCGTCATCCTTCTCCTGAAAGATGGGTGAGGCTTAGCTATTGACTACTTTTCCTAAGCGTAATTTTATACCGTCATAGTCCACATAAGTTACAAAGTAAGTTGGAAAAATAGGTACCTCAACATTGTAGGTGGGTTGAACTACTTTATTATTCGGATTAGGTATGGGTTGGGAAAGAATTTGTGGTGGCATTTGAGGTGGTTGGCTAGAGGGTAGCTGCAACTATTGTTGATGATTGGTCGGAGGGTGAGGCTGAAGTGTAGGTTGTTGAGGTGGGTTTTTGAAAGGTGTGTTCCTTATCCAACCATGTTTCCATGGTTGGTTATGAGCTTGAGGGGACCATTGTTTCCAGGGCATGGGTGTATATTAATTATGAGGTGGATATTGGTATGGAACAAAGTATTTAGGGTATCGAGTTGATTCTTGTGCCATGCCTGGTGGTCGTGGTGGCCATGGTCATTTCTAGGACACAAAGAATATTTTATTGGTTTCCTCATTAGCCCCTTAGTATACTGCCTTAAGCTCAGGTAAAGAGGGATGGTTCTTTGTAGCATGATTTTGTTCAAGGATTTTGCAAATTTCTATGTTATCTAGAAGACACTCCCGCAAGGGATGTCTCTTCTGGAATCTAGAACAAAAGATGGTTAATGTTTGATTAATCTCTTCCTTCTTTCTCTTAGCTTGAAGTGTGTCTAATTGGGAGCTCACTGAGCTAAGGATGTTAGTTTTAAAGTTATCTAATATATTTCATATCTCATCTTTAGTCACTCCCCCTCCATTAGATGACTTGGTGACTTTTGAGACTATGTCTCGAAGGCCTCTTCAAGATTTGGTAGTTCCTTGTGAATAACACTTACATAGTTCACAGATTTCATCATATGTTAATTGGGAAATGTCTTCAGCCCCCATAATATTTAGTATGTCCAAACAATCATTCCTAATTCCTCAGAGGAGAATAATACATAGATTTTTGGGATACAATGTATTTTGCTTGGGCATTTGCAGATTATACTAGAACCTATCAACATAGTCCTCTAGGCTCTCTTTCTCTCTTTGTGACATTTTGAAAATTTCCTCCCTGATATCTCTCACCTTACAACAGTCTTGGCATTTTTTTAGGAATTTTTTTTTCATCTCATCCCATGTTCTAATAGAGTCCCCCCTAAGCCCCATGAACCAACAGAGTGTTGCTTCCTTTAAAGTGGCTGGGAATAGTTTGAGTTTTTTGCGTCTGGGGAGTAATCATAACTCTGAAAAAGGACATCAATTTCAAAGAGAAAAGTGTTTGGATCCTCGTTGGGCAAGCCTAAAACAATTGGCAAAGTAGAAGATGGAATATTTTTCATTTGGGTTATACCATTGGATTCTTGGATAGGAAACTCAAAGGTAATTAATTTTTTCTATTTCGGTGCTTCTACTTCTTCTTCCATGTAAAGGAAATTTTCTCCACAAAAAGATTCATTTGATTCTATAGAGTGATTTGGCTCTTCAACTAGATTCTCAGGGAAGCCTTGTTTTTCAAGGTTTGGGGATTCAAAAGCGAGAGAGCCTTTGAATGCGTCAACAATAGAGCCAGCTTTAGAGGGACTATCTAGGATGTTAGGTGCTATTTGTTCAATAAGGATTCCCATTTGAGATCTAGAAGCACCTCGAGGGTTACCTTGTCTTCCTGATTTTTCAACTAGGGGATTAGTTTTGTGGGTGGCTACTACTACACGATAACCATGAGGATTTTCAGCTTCATGAGTCATGGATCCTAGAGTGACCTAAATGTTGAGATAATAAAAAGGAAATTCAACTAATCTAAATGTTTTTCTCCTTATACCCATAATAAAACAAGAATCCTATATCCTTTAGTGACTCCCTAGCAACGATGCCAAAAATGACAATGTTACTATATAGGTTTGTTTTAAGGCTAGGAACACTTTGGTCACTTAAATTGGGCTCATGGGCCGAGATATTTTCACAAAAGATGGCACAAATGTCAAATAAGGCTCGTGTAATACCCTTGTTTCCCCTAGCTTGTAATTAATCATTACTTGTGATTTCCATGCTATGGCATGTGAACAATGTAAGTGTATTATGTTTATATTTCCAACAATTGACTGTGGGGGTGAAGCCTTGAAGTACTAGCCATGATACCACTAGAGGAAAGAGTGAGGAAACCTGTAGAGAGGATTCATCATGCCAATATGACCCAATCCTCTTTGTTGAAATATTTGATCTGGAATAATAAGCCTCATCCAGATCCCAAGGAAAGATCAGTTAATAAGAAAAGGATCGGTGGTTGAACAAACAACTACCCCAATGAATGGAAGCATGGAGGGTCTTGCTGAGAAGACAGAAAAATGTCAGCCTGAAGTACCATAGAGTGTAGTCTTCTTGCAAGCCCAGATTGACCCGAGTTCCTTCTGGAAAAAGGAAGAGGACATGTCAAGAACCTTCTGGGGAGAGAGGGAGAAAAGAAGAGAGTTGGAGAGGTGTGTGAAGAATTCCATTCCTAGAAGGGGGCTTGGAAAAATATCATAGAACTCGTGGATGAGTTCTGATTTGGAACATAGAAGATCCGAAGAAAAGAGAGAACTCCTTGGTGGTATCATGGCTTGGCATGGGGGTGGCCAGAGTGCTAAGAGTGAATGTGTTTGAGCCTATAGTTGGGTGGAAAGGTGAATAACCACAGTCAGTTTGGTAGCTCTAACTTACAATACAGATAAGTATTTCACATATTCTATGTAATTGAATTGAAATGCGTGATTGGACGTTTGTGATTGTTTTAGAGATGTGCATTGCATGATTAATGGTAAGAATGTTTGTTTTCATTTGTAAACTCCTTCATTCGGTTGATTGTAGGGCGACATGTTTGGTGCATGCCTTGCACAGTTGCATATAATTATCTTATTGAATGGTAAAAATAGTAAATTTGATGGCCTCATGGCCCGGTAAGTGTGAAGTAGAATTTGAATATCACATTATGGTAATAACTTTATGTTTAATCCTGTTTAATGAAAGAGGAATGTTAATAATAGCCTTTAAACAAATTTGGGGAAAACAATGAGTGACCCCTGTCTAAATCTATATATGTGCTAATCCTCCAAAAGACTGTCCAAGGATAAAATCCATGAATACAAAGTTGAGATAGACTCTACAAGATTGTTTTGAACTCGTCCATCCATCAGAATCCCTTTTCCTGTTATAGAATTTGAGTCCTATAAATGGAAAGTGCTTCCTTTAAACCATTCTTCCAAGTAACCATAGACTTAAATAAATCTTGGGTAATATTTAAGAGCGTATATCTCTGGGGATTATCAAAATACCATATGACTAGGACCCTGGAACCCAACACTATGAAATAAAAAATGGAGCTAAGCCTCTGGGCTTCGGGACTTTAGAGGTCCGGGACTTCAGGGTGTTAGAACCTCATAACATCCAAATCTCGTCAAAGGCAATCAGTCAAAACAGTGATCGGACGGTTGATCGACAACTGGTGATTTCCTATCCGTTGTCATGGGATCCGCTTTATCGTTAAACCTTGACCATCTTTTCAGTCGCGAAGTAAAATGAGTTGTAGATCTAAGGATCTTTGGGATCCATCCTGACCGTTGGATATACTTTATGGTCAAATTCAGCGTTGACTCAATCCGGGAGTGAAAAGGCGTTAACCGATCGGAGCTCCTAAATTCTGAAGTCGTGAAGTAACAAGAGTCCTAGATCTGAGGATACTTTGGGATCTCTCTCAATAGTTAGATCAAGCATAGTGAAAGGATAGGGTAAGTGGTACCATCAACCAAAAACAAGCAGTCATCCCTGTTTTATGACCTTTCTGGTAGGTAAACCTTCGAAACTTAAATGGGTTAAGACTTGTAAGGGATGTGAAGTCGTGAAATCTCGTAGCGGCGAAATCCCGCCAACCATTAGATCAGGGGAAAGAATTTGGGAGAGATGTGAGTCGTTGATATGAGGGTCCGTTGGGATCCTTTCTCAATTGTTCGATCAACTAGTGGGAGGATAGTGTAAGCACTTCAGTGAATTCTTACTCCAAGAAATGTAAGGAACAAGGGGTAAGACTATCCCGAATTCAAAATTTTGGAGTACGTGGAGAGGAATTAGGAGGATGTGTTAAATGTTGAAGCGTCGAAATTTCCCTCGTCAAAGTGTCCAGCTTTGATAGATTGTGAAGTAAAGAACAGTCACAGTCATCCATCACAAATAATGATTAAGAAAGAGTCGTCAATCATCAAGTCTTGGAGGTGACCAGGATTCATCGGAGTTGTGGGAAGTGGGGATCAAACCGTCCATTGAGGACATAGATAAACGAAGGAGAGCGAAAGAACAATTTAAAGTTGTAAGGGCGTTAATTATCAAGAGGTCGTGTACTTTGATTAGGACTGTCGGATAGCCCAGCTACGTGTCGGCGTAAGATCTATGCATGTAATGAGGAAGGAGTTAACAAGCGACCATGTTGGAATTCTTGGATCATAGATATCGATGATTGATTAAGTCGTGGTCGTTGATGAAAATGCTCAAGGAGTGTGAATTTAGTGTAGGACCCTTGCCAAGTCTAAACCTTGTGTTAGGTGTGGACAAATATCAACCGTCGGATCTAAGGGTGGATCGATCCCCACCATATATTTTGGAACGAAAGGAGACTTCGGGACTTCGTCTCTCCAGATATGTTTTAGAACTGTACAAGAGCAACAGAGGGCCAAAGACTTGGTATTCGCCAAGACAAGGAGATATTCTCTGCAACCAGCAACCACGTCATCATTAGGGCATGATGACCCTGGTCACAATCATTCCATGTCAGATGTCATGAGAGAGGTGAAGCTACTTGGATGCCACATGAAGCTACGTGGATGCCACGTGAAGCTACGCAGATGCGACGTGGTGAAGGGGGTGGTCATTGGCCAATGATTCCCCAAAAAATTTGGAAGGCTGTAACTTTCAAACCAAGACTCGATTTTGGACAAGGTTTTAGTCATTGGAAATCTCTTGGTGAGCACACAATGATGGTGTCCTCATTCAAGAATTCAGGGAGTTGTAGGAAAGCAAAAAAAAAATACCCCCATCCCTTGAAAGGATACTTAGGGGTTTGAGTGTGTGACAGAGTGGAATTAGAGTAGGAAACAACACTTGGCCTGCTTGGGCTCATGAAAGAGTCAAATAAATTTATTTTCTTAAGAAAACTTTAAGGGGGAGGACACCCTACCCTACCCTATCTATCAGAACAAGATTTAAAAGCTAGGCCTGGATGGGACAGAAGTCAACCACAGAACTGGCATAACAAGGCACATACAAGCCTGTTAGAAAAGTTCTTGTGCATTGGGCAGTTTATCTGTTATCTTCACAAGCCCCTTGGTTGAGGTTTGTTTTTTGGAAAATTCTTACAACAAAAAAATTACAGGCGAATGTGCAGTAGAGGGAGCATATTGTTACTTCAGTAGAATGATAGCTACTCCTACTGGAGTGGGATTATGCTTATAAGAAATAATAGCCATACTTGGATGTGAATGGACTGAAGATATGGCAAGGTTGTCCACGGATGTGGGCTTATGAAGCCTCTATTAATTACAATTGTTGCATAAATAAGAGGCTTGGAGCTGTGAGTATAATTCTCCATGTCTAGAGGCCCTGTGGAAATATGTGAGGTCATCTCACTTGACCTGTCATAACTGAAAACTTGCTATTGGGATAATCTCTTTTTACAGAGTAAAAAGGAGACCTATGGACTGAGAATAACCTTCATGAAATAAGTAGTGGAATGTATCTACACTGTAAAGATAGGAGAAATGCTTGGTGCTCGAGGATATGATGAAATGCATATGGCAAAGATTGAGCATGCATATATATATCTATATTATGGTCTATCATTGGATGTAAAATATGGTGATGTCATACATCATATGGTTAGTGATGATTTGATTAGAGAATCATAAGTAAAATGTTGATGATATTGATTGTATATTACACTATGAGGATAAAGGTAGAATGGTTAATGAAATGTTGATCCCAAATGTGGTAAAGGAAGTGTTGGGGCATTTCTAGATGACCAATGGGTCAGGTTGACATCCAGAGGTGGATGGTATCCATATAAGGTATGGCTTGGTATGCTCAAGTAGTAGTGAGAGGGAATCTAGAAAAGGATTCCCTTGATAAAAAAAATTGTTAACCAAAAATGGTTTGAGGCATGAAAAAGAATCTTGATAAGGTGTCTTGTTGCCATAGGCACTGTTGGAATTTCCCAGATGGTATTTCTGGGTTGTTGAATAATTTTATAGTAGTTGAGGCAAGAGTGTTTTCTTGTTGGTTGTTGTCATATGGAAAAGGGTGACATATCTATGAGTATGTCTATTAAACTTGCCATGTAGATGTCATGTAGATGTCATGTGAATGATTGTAAACTCTCAACAAAGAGGGAAGCTCAATGTTGAGCATCTTTATGAGACTTGTCATAAGAATGGCAGTAAGATCTCTGGGAGAAGGATCTGGAAGTTTGATATGTCCATTTGTATGAATGACATGGAAAAGGTGCAAGAAACGAGCTTGCATGATGAATGTTTAGCTATGTTTGTATATGATAAACTTAGAGTCACCTGCAACTCAATCCCGTGTTGATTCTTCACGACTACTTTCGCTTTTCATACTGTAATTAGCTAGGGTTGAATTCTATCTATTACATAGTATAGATGTGGTAAAAGGAAAACATAGACTCGCTAGAGAGAATTGAGGATGGAAGGACATTGTTGAAGAAAGAAAAGCACCTAGTAGCTTCTCAACATAAGATTATACCCATAAATTATAGTTGCAATTGGATAAGGAAGTCGCACTTGGATAAGGAAGCTTACCCGAGAGAGAGAATGGTTGTCACTATAATGATACCAAAATGGTGATTGGTCGAGAATTTATAGAGATGAAGGTGGCCATGAAAATGGGCACCATTGACGCAGACTACTATGACTTCCAACATTGTTGCTATGAAGGTAATACTGCAGTACCTAAAGTGCCTAGTGAGAACTAACATATGAATGGCTTGCTTTTCAATATTATGAAATATTGGTACTGTTATCCCCGATTTCTAGGGATAACTAGGAGATCATGTCTCAAGGCCCACAGGTCCTAGACATGGAGTACCGAGAGCAGGATTGACCTGAGCATGGCCCTGGAGGGCCCATCTTTCTTATTCTTCATCAGACTTGTCTTGTCAGCAGCAGCAACATCCATCACCTTCAGCTTGGACTTGTATCAGAGAAGACTCTTGCTCCATGAGGTATTGGTCCAGGTATCATGGTATGTGTCATATTTGATCATTATAACCTTCAGATATATGCATCAAATTCCTTTCATTTCTGACAACTGCTTGGATCTTACATTAACCCACTTGACCATGGTTGGGGGAATTGACAGGGTACCCTATCAAGCTTGTACCCATAGGTTTTGGTTAGCCACTAGGGGGGATTTTGAAAGGTCATCGTCCACTCCCATCATATCATCACTCTTACATCTTATCTCCCACTCATCTATCCCATTCCCCTAGTCCGGACATTAGGATGACTTGTTTGTGGGGTTACACCTTATCTTGTGGGAAGAAGGGGCTAAAGGCCCAGAAGGTAAA
>JASDQU010321896.1:0-12471 GCA_032191745.1 Picea mariana | reverse complement strand
CTACCAGACAAGACTTCCACAGTTCGATGCAACAGGACCTTTAAATGCCCAACAACATGTGGACAAAATGAATCATTATTTTGACTTACAAGAAATTGACGAGGCTGATGTTCAAATGAGATTGTTTGCACAGAGTTTGACAGGTGACGTCAAGAAATGGTTCAAAGCTTTACCTGCCGCCTCAGTCCCTGACCTTATCGCGTTCCAAAGGAGTTTCCTCGATATATGGGAGGTAAAGAAAAACCCTCTTCATATATTTTTAGAATACAAGAATATAAAAAGAAATCAAGGCGAGACGGTACAAGATTACTACACCCATTTCAACAACCTGTATAACGCAATCCCAACTGAAATCAAACCTCCACAGGATTTGGCATTGATTAAATTCCCTAATGGATTTGATGCTGACATGTCTTACCAACTAAGAGAAAGAAATTATGCCACCCTGGAGGACATGCAGAAAAGTGCTATTAGTGTGGAGGCCAACCTGTTGGCGAAAGGAGCACGTCAGAGGTCAGAAAGGAGAGTCACGATCAAAGAGGAACCTTCCACGTCAGCCTCCAACTCCACATTAGATTCATTCACCCGAGCAATGGAAAGGATGTTCAAAAGATTCACTGTGTCAGATAGAAATCCTCCAAGAGAAAACCCAACTGCTCCCTAGGTTCGAAACCCTAACTTTAGGAGAAATCCTCCTCAGATCAGACAGAGAGATCCTAGGGATCAAAGAGAGCAGAGGGGCCCAGATCAACAGATTAGACCTCCCCTACAAGAAAACTATGCTGATGATGGGGGGGAAGTGATTGAGGAAGTGGAGGACACTCATATCAACCTCATGGGCATTCACGACAATGAGGCTATTTTCCTTACTCAAGAAGAGCAGGAACTCTTTCTGCTAAATCAAGCAAAGGTAAGTGAAGAAGCCGAAGATGCAGAACAATAGCCCTTTGAGAATTCTATTCTAGAGGTACACCGGCAGTACAATCTACGTAGCAAGAAGACAGAAGGGAGTTCAAATACAAAAGGGACTTCTTCCAAGAAGACGACCGAAACACAGAAGATAGTCGAGCCCAAGAAATCCCCTGAAACTACTGCTGAGAAAACTCCTGAGAAGTCTTCTGAGAAGAGTAAAGTCGATGCTCCTGTGAAGAAAAACATCACCATTCTGAAAATACCAACACAGTCCGAGGTTTCACCTTTTAATCCACCAATTACTTCTGAGCAGAAGAATTTGGCGGACAAACTGGAAATGATGAGCCAAGGGAGAGCTCCTGCACCTTTTAGCCTAGAGGGGGAATTGGCCAAAATAAAAATGCCTATCCCACTTACAGAGTTGATGAATAGAGGAAGTTATCGTTCACAAGTGATTAAAGCACTGGCCATTGAACCTGACATAGGCACAAAGGCCTTAACCATTGGATCAACAAGTCATTCGGACACTGTGAACCTTACAAATCATAGACCTGAGATTCTTTTCGGACCTAAAGTAGATGGTCGAGATGATACTGGTGAGGTCGCTCCTTTTTACATCATCCTAAACATACATGACCTGATCCTGCATAATGCTATGCTGGATTCAGGCGCTTCCCACAATCTGATGCCCAAAGTAGTCATGGAGAAATTGGGACTGGAGGTCACTAGGCCTTACAAAGATCTACACTCGTTTGACTCCAGCAAAGTCAAATGTATTGGTTTGATTAAAGATTTGTGCATCACCTTGGTTCAGATTCCTGCGAAGAGCATGGTTATGGACGTGGTGGTTGCAGACATCCCACCGAAGTATGGAATGTTGTTGTCCCGGTCTTGGGGGGCTAAGTTGAAAGGAACCCTGCAGCTGGATATGTCTTACGCCACTATCCCAGTGTTTGGGCAACAGAGGAGGCTATACAGAGAAACACTGATGAAGTACATGGTCAGTAGCCAAGAAAAACCACACAATTACCCCCTTTACTCTGCGCATTCCGATTTAGATTCGTTCATCTTGTACAATGATGGTGATACAGAAGAGTAAGATACCCCACTGATGGAAGACACATCTAGTCAAGATGAAAGCCAAGAAAGCCTTGAGGTAGCTAAAATGAAGAACGTGATAACTGAAGATTTACCTAATGATTTCTGGAGCATGGATTTTGATGGAGCTGTGAGTAAAGAAGGAGCAGGAGCTGGAGTCTGGTTGCACAATCACAGAAATAGGTACTCAGAAAATCATTCCTACAAATTAAATTTCCAGTGCACTAACAACGTTGCCGAGTATGAAGCTTTGATGCTCGGCCTGAAGCTGTTGAAAAAAGTTGGCGCTAAGAAGATAATGGTAAGAGGTGACTCTGAATTAATAATCAAGCAAATCAAAGGTGAGTATGTTGCTAAACATCCATGCCTTAGAGCCTACAGGAATGTTGTTCTTGATGCTTTGAGGTGTTTTACTGAAGTAGACTTGCAGGTAATGCCAAGGGGACAGAATATTATGGCTGATGGATTGGCTACGTCAGCAGCCACCTATAAGATTCCTTTCCACCAAACTCGCCCATACACTGTTGAGGTGAAATGCAGACCGACAGTTCCCGACAATATCAGGTATTGGCAAGTGTTTGGTAATGATGACCAAATTGAAGACTTTCTGCAATGCAAGAACAATTTTGAATGTACAAATATAGATTTAGAGAATGAAGATGAAAATGTAAATAATTCTGATTTTGAAATTGATAGTGTAAATACAATAGACTCAGGAGAATTAGGCGACGACGAAATGGATGTTGATGTTTTACAGTTGAAAAGCAATATTTTTCCTAGAGGTCTTGTTCCTTTAGAAGACTTGTTTGACAATAACGATGTAGCCAAAAAACCAAAAATAGAAGCTCATGGACAAGAGGTAGAAGAATTTAATATAGGGACTGAAGAGAAACCTAGGATGGTCAAACTGTCCAAATCGTTACCCCCAGAACAAAAGCTCAAGTACATTGAGTTGTTCAAAGAATATTCGGATGTTTTTTCCTGGGGCTATGAAGATTTGAAAGCCTATGATACCAGCATCATACAACACAGGATTCCCATAAAGGAAGACCAGAAACCGTTTAGGCAGAAACTCAGGAGGATAAATCCTAAGTTTCTCCCTCTGGTAGAAAAAGAAATCAAGAAAATGTACGATGCCAAGATCATAGTCCCACTGTTTTTCTCTAAGTGGGTCTCTAATTTAGTCCCTACACGTAAGAAAACTGGGGAAATCAGACTTTGCATAGATTTCCGAAACCTGAACAAAGTATCCCTGAAAGATAATTACCCATTACCGAAAATGGACCACCTCCTGCAAAGATTGGTCGGGTCCAGTCGGATATCTCTGTTGGATGGTTTTTTGGGCTACAACCAGGTCCTAGTTCACCCAGATGATCAAGATAAAACCTCTTTTACCACACCATGGGGCACTTTCATGTATGTGAAGATGCGTTTTGGTCTGATGAACGCAGGAGCCACTTTTCAGAGGGCAATGGATATCGCCTTCATGGAAGAATCGAGTAAGTTTATTGTCATTTATTTAGATGATGTGACTGTGTTTTCCAAATATGATGATGAACACTTGCGGCACCTTAGACGGGTTTTCGAGAAATGTAGAAGGTTTGGGATTTCTTTAAATCCTAAGAAGTGTCTTTTTGGGTTAGAAGAAGGCAAACTGTTGGGACACATCATCTCTAAGGATGGAATCAAAATAGACCCTAGCAGAATCAAGGCCATACTAAAGTTAGATCAACCAAGAAACCTCAAAGAACTACAGTCTTTTATCGGGAAAATTAACTTTCTATGAAGATTCATTCCCAATCTGGTCAAACTCCTTAGAAACATTACAAACATGCTTAAAAAGGAAGTAAAAATAAAATGGGACTCTGAGTCCATAAAATCCTTCGAACAAGTCAAACGAGCACTCACAGAAGCCCCAGTTTTGATCAGTCCCGATTTTACTAAAGATTTCTATCTCTTTTCTTTCGCATCTGAACATACTATAGCAGCGGTGTTACTGCAAAAGAACATCTAAGGGTATGAACAACCCATAGCTTTCTTCAACAAAGCATTAAGAGATGTTGCCCTGAACTACAATATCATGGAGAAGCAAGCTTTTGCTTTGGTAAAATCCATAAAGAACTTCAGGGTCTACATTCTCCATTCCCACACCATAGCTTATGTTCTGAACGCGGTAGTAAAGGATATCTTAACACGGGACAACCCTGATGGGAGAAGGGGAAAATGGATTGCATTCATTTTAGAATATGACATAGATATTAAGCCCACAAAACTAATCAAAGGCCAAGGCCTTGCTAAATTAATGGTTGAATCTAACTTCCAGGCTCTTAACATTAATTTTCTAGATGTGGCAGATGAACAGGGCGAGATGGAGACTCCAAACGTTAGAGAGGTATTTCTAAACTCTCCATGGTATGCATACCTTATTTTCATTTTACAAAATCTACAAGATCCCCCTGGTTTGACTAAGACTAAAGCTAGATTTTTAAAGTTGAAAGCTTTGAAATATTGTATTCTAGAAGGAAATTTGTACTGGAAAGACCCTGCAGGCATTCTGTTAAATTTTTTATTGAAGGATGAAGCTGATAAAGTGTTGCAAGAGTTTCATGTAGGAGAATGTGGTGGCCATTTGAACTGGAAGGTCACAGCCAACAAAATACTCAGAGCTGGATTCTACTGGCCCGCCCTGTTCACAGATGTACATCAGAAGGTGACAGCATGTCATCAGTGTCAACTGTTTGAAGGAAAAAGGAAACTCCTTCCTCTACCTCTGAAACCTATCTCAGTTGAGGCCCCTTTCCAGCAATGGGGGCTCGATTTCATTGGAGAAATACACCCACCTTCTTCAGGCCAACACAGGTGGATTCTTACTGCCACCGATTATTTTAACAAATGGATTGAGGCAGTACCAAGCAGGCAAGCCACTGACTCTGTTATTATTAAATTTCTTGAAAATAATATTTTGTCTCATTTTGGTTGTCCTAGAAAGATAATAATTGACAATGCAGTTGCCTTTCGGTCGAAGAAACTTATAGATTTCTGTAACCAGTATCACATTGGTTTGGGGCATTCCACATCCTACTACCCTCAGGGAAATGGGTTGGCGGAATCTTCAAACAAAACTTTCGTAAATATAATCAAGAAAACATTGCAGGAAAACAAGAAATCATGGCACAATAAGTTGGTGTTTGCTTTATGGGCTGACAGGCTGACCACCAAAAGGTCAATTGGTATGTCACCATACCAGCTGGTCTACGGTATAGAGGTAGTTTTCCCCACTTCTTTATGAGTCCCTGTCATGAAGTTACTTCAAGAGGTGCAAGCTGAGCCGAATGACTCACAGAGAAGGATCAATCAGATGATCCATTTGCAGCAGACTAGGGAGGAAGTTTTCAACAAAACTCAGGTCGTCCAAGAAAATATCAAGAAGATCTTTGACAAACAAACCAAAGAGGATGATTTTGAGCTAGGAGATTTGGTGTTAAGATGGGATGCCAGGAATGAGGACAAGGGAAAACATGGGAAATTTGATAATCTGTGGACAGGTCCATACATGATTCAAGCTTTCAGGGGAAACAATGCTTTCTTGTTAAACAACGTTGATGGGTCAGATCTGCCAGGAGCACCTGTGAATGGCAGAATGATGAAACATTATGTACCACCTCAGTAGAAGGTTCGATTTTTCACTCTCCAGTGTACATACCATTTTAATTCTCATTTTCACTTTCATTTTCTAAGTGAAGAACATTAGTCAGTTAGTTGAAGCCCGAAGAGAAGCCCTAAGCTACTGATAATTGTTTTTCCATCTTTGAGAATAAGACCAACGAAGGATACTAAACAGATATGCTCAGAAGGACAGGAACCAGGATTCTTGGCACTTAACAGGGCAAGTACCATCCCCAGGTGGAGCCGCTATTATCACCCCATAAATTATGGGAATCAACTGGTGACTGGAATATTATCTGTATCTAGTGTTTTTGTTGACAAATGATTTTTCATTCTGCAAATGATTTGAAAAAAAAAGGAAAAAGAAAAAAGAAAAAAGGANAAATCTGACTAGACTGTCTAATCCTGGTCAGATAGCCCTTAGGTTAGATTAGTGAATAAATCTGACTAGACTGTCTAATCCTGGTCAGATAGCCCTTAGGTTAAATTAGTGAATAAATCTGACCAGACTATCTAATCCTGGTCAGATAGCCCCTAGGTAAAGTAATTTCCTAACGCAACTGTTTAATCTAGGTTAATTGTCATAGAAAGATAGGTTAGCAGGTAGGTTAATTGTTTTATTTGTTCCATTCCAATAAAACCATCTTGATGTAATGTTTGCACCATGTCTCGAATGTTTAAAAGATTACTTGGTCTAAGTCCCTTGGTGGCATTATTCTAAAAAGTTTGGGAAAAACCCATAAAAATGCTTTTATCCTAAGTTTTCCTTGGCGCATGTATTCTCCGCGCCCCAGATTATGTTTCCTGCACATTTCAACGGTTCTGATCGCGACACTTAGATCTATGGCTCACAGAGGATTTCGAAACCCCCTTGATGTTCTTCTTTTAACCAAAGGGTGGGGTCCAGAATTAGTAATAACATTGGCGCACATCTGGACAGCCCAGAGAAGGGCGCTTAAATCAACGGTCCACAATGGATTCTGGACCCTCCCGTCCGTTCTGCCTTTAATGGAGGGGGGGGGTCCGGAATGAGTATTAAAGAACATGCTAAGATCTGCGGCCTAGAAACGGGTGTGCAGATCAACGGTCTAAAAGGGTTTTCGGACCCCCCCTGATGTTCTACTTTTAATCAAAAGGGGGGGTCTGGAATGGATATTCCCTCCGATGGGCCCCTTGTCATAGGTGGCATAAATCTATTGGTCTCGAAGTCTTTTCACCATATGCCATCTGATAACTTCCATCACTCAGGGACGTCATCTTCCACTGATGCCACTTGCTCCACTTGTTCCCAAGTTATGTCCCATCGCACAACTGTCGTCAATCCCTGCTGTCAGTCCCTTTCCCTTTTCACTCATGACCGGCCCCTTATTGCGACTTTTACCTCCAATCCCTAGCTTCCACGTCACCTGCCATCTCAACCCCAAGTGGCCCGTTTTCCATTTATTACGGGATAATTTACCCGTTATCATGCTGACCTATCTCCCATGCCCAACCGACCCCAGTTTTAAATAAAACTACCGTTTTCCCCTTCATTCACTATTCATCCAAGCACAATAGAAAATTTACCTCTTACGCCTCCATTTCTTCTCCATCACCTTCATCCTTAGTCAGTCGACCCCACTAACATCATGTTTATTGCAAGTACTGTCGCAGAGATGGCGCCAACAAGACAAGCAGAAGGAGAGGAGAACCCTTTTCTCCCGCCTCCTGTCGACCTGGACAAAATCCTATTGGTCGAAAAAGACAGATTGATCGCAGATACCATTTCGACTTCAATTTTTTCGACCTCCAATCATGGCTTCGAGAGGTGTTCCTGGACCAGAGCGATGAAATCAGACTCTGGGACTCCAATTTGCCCCTATACCTTTTTCCCCAGATCCACCACTTCCCCGAATTCGCCCTCAAATGCCAAGCACATTATAGTCCCGACCAGAGGGCCATCGTCTCCTCGTCCGGAGACGTCCTGTTATTCATCACTATCGAAGACATTAACCAAATGATGCAAATCCCCCGTGCCGATTCCGTTTCTCCTTTCAACCTAGAGATCCTTACAGAGTTGTATCAAAAAATGACTTTTCCCCAGAGAGCTCAAATATTCGAGTTGTTCCTTCCCACCTCTGCTCAGTTCCCTTCCACCAATCCACCCTACCCATCATCCATGTTCTCCACCAAGGGAAACCAAGTAATTTCCTCTCTTTGTGCCCTGTTAGGTTACTATTCCGACTAGTGGGTAGATGAGCCCATCCTGGGTTTTCTATCCATTTTCTCCAATGATGAAAAACCTACAAAACAGTTTGATTTCAGTACCTTCTTGGCCGACAATATTCACAAACTGTTCGTGAACTTCATCACAGAGGGCATGTTTAGATATTCGTCCATATTGGCCTACATGTTTGTTTTCTATCAAGACGATAGATTTAGTTTTTCTATGCAGAAAATGGACACAGATGGAAGGCCTCAGCTGGTCACAGCATGGACCTCTTTGTTGAAGCGTAACTCTACAGAATACGACTTCAAAGCATTCATTGATCTGTTTTACCACCCCGTGGTAAGCATGTTGAGTGGCAGGCCTGAGCCACAAATAAACGATGAAATCCAGAGAATTCTGCATCTCTCGGACAATGCAAAGATAGGAGACTAGTACCTTTATCAAAACCACACTGAGATCAGAGTTTTCGGGTGCGAATTGGCACCCTACAAGCTGCCAAAGTACGTGCCGGTAAGAATCTTTGCATTATAATACATTAGACAGATAATGAATTCAGATGACATTCATTTCGTCTCATTGAAGAAAAAGCAGTAGCTGCACATCAAGGGGCAGATAGGCTCTTTCATCTGCAACAGTCGGGGCACTGGAGAAGAAGCGGACTGGATGCTGAGAGAGATGAAGTTTTTCTTAAGTTTTCCATGGCACTATGATCCATGCGGGATCATTTCAGAAATGTAGGTAAAAGATAAAAACATCCCGTATGTTCACGAGTCCAAGCCCGAGATCGAAAAATTCGCTAATCAGATAGTGTGGGTGCCTGACACCTTGGTCGAAGTGGAACAGCAGGTTCCCCCGACCACTGTACTTCCAACTTCCACACCACAAGTGCCTAAGGAAAAAATGCCTCAACAGGAATCATCTCCGCCTGTAACGGAGGTGTCGTCTGAAGAGTTCCAGTTACATACAAGGAGGCCCAAGACAGTCACAGTCCCCAGCCCTACTGGGGAAATAGAAATCCCGCCTACCACAGTGGTCAAACCCATCATTCCACCCTTCGGTATGGTCATTCATAAGGAAATCACCCCAACAGTACCGAAGAAATCCACAGATTATCCCCTGGACACTCAGCCAGGCAAGACTGGGCCCAAATAGGGCATTTTCGAGAAGTACGAGTTGATCAAGAAAAGGAACCAGACCCTCACCAGTAGTACCTACGCCCAGTTTCGAAAACAATCATCAACTGCGCAGCACAGGCTACTATCTGCATTTGACACAGAAAAGGGTGGGATGCACATGGCCTACCTCCAAGCGCAGGTACTGGATCCCAAGGTGATCTCAGACTACAAGAGGGCCACTTTCGAATTCCAAGCGAAGGATGTGCACCCAGCAGGTTAGATGGATCTGCACAAACAAATAGGGGAGATGGTTTTCCACACATTGGCACATGCTTTAGCTTCTACAGCAAAATTTCAGGTATCATTGAACAATGCTCAAACGCAGCTCAAGCTGGAGAAGATATCTTCTTTCGCAAAGGACAACAGAATCAAAACTTTGGAGGAGTTGGTCCTAAAGATCAGCTACAATCCTTCGAATGTCAAAGCTATAGAGGAGATGATAAAGAAAAAGAATGAAGACATCACCTCCTTGAGGAAACAGTTGAAACTCCCGCCCACAGAAGACTCACAGGCTAAGGAGTTAGCAGAGAAGGAAGGCGAGAAGGATGAAATGCTCAAGCTGCTCATGGAGTAGAATGCACAGCTCAATGAGATGGAGGCAGAGATGGAAATATTACTAAAATAGAAGGACCAGATGAAGCCAATGGAAGTCATCCCATTGAGTGCCATTCCTATCTCAGGAGCAAGCACATCAGCAGTGACAGCAATTCCATCTGCAACACCAGTGATACCACAAGAAGGGACAGCCAACCTTGCCAAATCCATGGAGAAGATGAACCTGCAAGAGACAGAAATCAATAGACTTAAGAAAGAAGTTGAGAACCTCCAAGAGCTCAAAACTTGCATCCAAACATTCCTATCGAAAGAAAAGCAGGTAACTGAACAGCTCAAGAAGGAGTTACAGCAGCTCCAAAAGAAAACGGTGGGAGGGAAGACTTTGGCTGAGGTCAAAGAGAATGTATGGACGGACATCATAAAGTCCATAAATGAGATATGGACAATGATCCAAATTATGTTTGAGTAGAATGAGCTGGTCCAGAGAAGCAAACAGGCCATTGAGAAGATTAGAGTAGAATTGGGAGACATGCTAACACAAGCAAATGAGATCATCAGATTCCTAAATTCCAAGACCAGAGAAGAATTAGAAGAACTAAAGATCGAGGATAGAAAAAAGACCATACTTGAGGTAAAAAGGGTTTTAACCAAGAGAAGTCTAATGCTTCAGCTGGAAGAAAAGGTTCAGGTCATGGACCAAGGAGTACAGAGGTTCTTCAACAAGATCGAGGCTCTCCAGAAGAAAGGTCTCCCCGGTCTGAAGGTTATTAATGATAAACTGATGACACTTCCAGATTACAAAAAGAGACTGTCCGAANCAGTTGGACATCAGTATCCAACATGAGATTCGATACATATTCCTCACAAAGCCCACATTTGCTAAATATACGGAAATGGATGAAGTGTATTGGAGACTGCTCAAAGTCAGTGTGCCTAGTCATATCAGATGGGAGGAACTATGCGATCTTCTTGATTAGAAGATGAGTTGTCCAGTTCCAGTCACCTGTCCAGTCATATGAGGTCATTCGAAGGCTTCATCAACGGTCTACCCAGTTTTTCCGCGTGCAATTGCACCAAGTCATCAAGCAGTTTGATTAGTTAAATTAGTTAGTCTAAAAATAGAATTAGCACGTCCTGATCAGTTATGATAGGAATGGTTGTAAGTTGAATTATAAATACTTCACTTTCTGAAGTATTGAGGGTTGTTGATCTTTACACCCTGACGCTATCAGACTGTAACAATTTTGAAGAGATCTGACATTAATAAAAGGAGACACTTTCACAGGATTCTTGTGTGTATTCACTGGTGATGTTATTCTCTAAGTTGAATGTTTTTCTCGCTTTGTGATCATATTGTTTTCTGAAACTAATCTTTAAAAGTAACGTATGTTGCAGGATTTATCTTGGATACCCTGTTTCCGACTTTAAAGATTTTAATGTTTATATTCCGATGTTTTCAATTAAGAAATTCTTAACTGCTTCTTAGTTGAATTTATCTTTCTCATCTTTTCTTTTGTCCATCAGTTAAGCTATTAAAGATCCAATGAGTATATTATCTCACCCTGTTGAATTATTCTTTTATTTTCTGGTTTATATCTCATACTTATTTTAACACAGACCCCATAGCCCAATGGAGGTGTAGACTGTCTCAACCAATCCAAAAACACTTTGACAACAAAACCAACAGTTTCCTTTACCTAGCCTAATATCTAAAATTATAAACAAAGCTAAATAATATAGAGAGATCCCTCTCTGAAGCTAGAAGGGCTAGATCCCAGTTTTAAAAGCGGTTGGATAAAGTTACCTTTGTAGATTTCATCTTTTTCAACCTCTAGGAAATTTACCGAGTGCTAACAGTCCTCAAGGCTTGAGATGAGGAAATTGCTATAGAATGGTAGTTGGTTCCCAAGTGGCGTCTGCTGGAGTTGTATATTTCCACTGGACTAGCACTTCCTTGATGGTTCTCTGACATAGGCGACACTCACGCTGGTCCAAAACTTCTTTTGGTTGTAGCCAAATGGACCCTTCTTCAGCTAACTCTAGAAGGTTGGTTTGAATTTGGCACTTAGCTCCAACCACCTTCTTTAATCATGAAATATGAAAAACAAGATGTAGCTTCGAATGGTTGGGCAAAGCTAATTGATAGGTGACTTGTCCCACACACTTGAGAACAGTATAAGGACCATAAAATTTGGGTGCTAGCTTCTGACAATGCTCAGCCTTGAGGGAAGTTTTCTTGTAAGGTTGCAGTCGAAGAAACACCTGATCTCCTTCTGCAAATTGACGTTCAAAGTGACCTTGATCTGCTTGTTGCTTCATGCGATTTTGTGCCATAACCAAATTCTCTTTGAGGGTACAAAGAATAGCCTCTTGAGCTGTAAGTGTTAGGTCAGCCACCTAGACCTTCGAGGCACCTAGTAAGTATGAGAGAACTGAAGGTGGCTTCTGTCCATATACCTCTTCAAAAGGATTCATGCATGTTGTTGTATGGTATGAAGTGTTGTACCACCATTCAGCTACGGGTAACCATTGAGCCCACTGATTTTTATTTTTCGAGGCAATACACCTCAAATATGTTTCCAAACACTTGTTGACAACTTTATTTTGGCCATCAGTCTGGGGAGGATAGGATGTGCTCAGATGCAATTATGTGCCTTGTATCTTGAATAGTTCTTACCAAAAATTGCTTGTGAAATTTGGGTTGCGATCAGAAACAATAGAGTGCAACATGCCATGAAGATTGAAGACTTGATCCATGAAGATTTGAGCCTTCGTGGATGTTGTAAATGGGTTTTGAAGGGTGCATAAATGAGCATACTTGGAAAGGCGATCAACAACCACCATGATGACAAATTT
>JASDQU010321891.1:0-13093 GCA_032191745.1 Picea mariana | reverse complement strand
GTCATCGTGGGTTACGTGTACTAAAACACAAGCTTCGTTTAATGGAAGGGTGGAGGAATGGGAGTTTGTATGGAATTTTTGCATGTTTTAAATCACTATTGAATGTTTTAAAAAATTCCTTGACCTTGAACCAACCACTCTTTTATGACATGTGATTCCACCAAAAAATGTTGATGCTTGCAAAATGTTTTTGTTCGTTTTCACATGCTAGGAAACCTTTGCATGATGTAGTAATCAAGACCAAACCATACAGATGCCTCAAACACCTTAGGGAACAAACTACAAACACCATTTGCAGAAGAAATATGTTGTGGAAATGCCTAGAAATTCCAGATGTGGAAGTACTTTGATATCGAGCAAAAGCATACATAAATACATGCAATGAACGTTAGGCATTTAATTTTGTTATGTTTTTAAAAGAGTTTAAAATATTCTTTTGTGAGTGTTTATGACTAATAGTGCAAATATATTGGTATTGAATGCYTAGATGAGGACATTAATGGAGGAATTAACCTGTACAAATGTAGCACTTAAAAATTTTAATGAATACAAATTATGTGATGAAAACATAAATTTATAACTTGAATCTCTAGGCGCACATGACCTTTCTAGAACAAAGTAGGGCATTTGTAAATTTGAAGATGGTATGTTGAGATGTTAGTTTTTTTGTCACAGAGTGTGATGTAGATGACATGTTAATCACAAAAAATAATTTGGGTGGTTGATGAAGTTCATTTTTTTTGTGTGATATTGGGCTTTGTACCAGCATAATTTTTGGCATGTGTAAAACAAAATCAAATAGAGTGAAAATACCCTCAGAAAAATATAAAAAGTGACCCTGGAATATTTTTAAAAAGAGAGAGATGATGTCCCCTTAATATTATAACCCTTAAGAATGCTTTCAATATGATGTAACACTTTCAAGAATGAGAATGATAACAGAAATTATTTCTATTAAAGGAAATCCAATGTCATTCTCAAATACTTGACTCACAAAATTCTGATAGAGATCTCCAAGCAAAGGGATGCCAAGTATGGTGATTTTCTAATGAACAACAGAGATTAGTGTTCTACTTCGCCGTGAACGTGGAAACATTTTATGTTTTTGAATGGACCATTTGGAAACATTTTGTCTAAACTTTTAACCTTCATTATTGAAGTTTTATTCATTGTCATTGTTTTATTTCATTAGCTACTACTTCTATTAGGATTTTGTGAGCAATAATGTATACACTACCTAAATTATCAAAATTATGCAATGTTAGGAATGGAACCTTAAAAAAACTCTGAAGTGTTGGCAATGTCCTTGCAATTACTATAATACAAATAAAATAATAATAATAATAATAATAATAATAAAGAAGGAAAACATGCCAAGCATCCAACACACTTCAAAAAGCAATTAGTGACAATGGAAGGAAATGGATTGTATCCCATGGGTGATGTCCCTATTTTTTAAAAAAATGATCTTTCTCAAGTTTATGTTATGATTTTCCTCTTGCTTAGATTACAACTTTTGAATGGAAAAACAACCCTGCTCTTGAATCACTATCAACATTACTCTCCCTCCAAATAATGAAAACAAACTTAGTCTTCCAATAGAAAATTATAGTAGCAGTTGCTTCCATGATTGCCTTGTTATCTATTCATTCATTGCCACTACTAGCATCTAAGGCCTAGAATCAACTACTTTCAAGAGGTCTCTTATCTAAAAGAACATATATATTATTTCCTTCATCTCCATACTATTAATAACAAAGTAAGGTAGTCTAGTCTAGTCATCACAATCATATATATAAGAAAGTTGTTATTAAGTCAACTTCGGGCTTTTAGGTTTGCAAATATTTTCACTTTAAGAAAGGTGTTTCAGGCTTCATAAAGTACATTTGTTTTACTAACTAGAATTATTTACATCCAACACTCAAGTTGATAGTATTGGTAAATCCTATTATATATAAAACTTATATAGTATTATTAAATCATATTATTGTTATTATTTTCATTTCTCCACATCATTTCGTGAATAGTTCCCAATATAAATTGATCATTTCAAATAAATACCAATTTTTTAGAAGAAAAAAACGCAACAAAAAACACACAAAAATAGGTAGTGCTTATGGATTATCTTTCTATTATAGATAATTGTAGTAGTAACATAATGAATAATAGCAAGTTAATGTGTTTGAGAAAGGTTTATAGCTCATGTTGTTCCTAAGATTAAACTTAAGGCTCAAAGAATAATGTCTGGCATCAGGAATTAAGGAAAGTTGGTTTTAAAGGTGCTTTTTCTTCTGTTAGTTGTGTAAGAGTTAGATCCTCAAATGAAATTAATATATGAATAGAACAGAGGTCACATCTCGTCGTCTGAGTCAATTTATCAAATTGAGAGAGGAGAAGAAAATTACAAAACTATTAAACAAACTAAGGCATCAATGACAGAAGAGTCTTACCTTGTTTATAGTAGAAGAAAATGTAGAATGTACTCCTGAAAGGATATAAGATATAGTGATCCAAATAACAGGCATGTCTTGTATTTGCTGATAGAAAATATAGAGGAAAAACTACTTGCTAATCAAATATTAAATGAAATGTAATCACAGTAGATGTTGAACTAAATTGTAATCATTCACTTGTTCAGGAGTAACTTAAAGAGAACAGAAGATATGAAACACAAAGAGGGCACATAACTCAAACAACACAAAATTTGGAATCCCTTTCTGCACTTTTATTAATACTCACAAAGGATGAGTTTTCTCAGTTACAATATGGCAAGAAGCAATCTGTTTTCATTCTTTGAAATATGTATTTATACAAAACGTTCTCAACCTTAAGTGGTTGGAATTATTCTATTTATAAAATAGTAAATTTATAGAATATGAAATCTGAAACGTTTTGCTTGCATTTTTATTGGTCTCATCATTATGCTAGCAAAGGCGTTTTTCTCTCTAGTTCTCCAGCGCCAAAACAAATAACGTACACAATTTATCTCATTTGTTTCCAGCGGTGCTACCTTTTCCTTGCTCGATACATTTGATGCATTTGCTCACAAATTGCGCCACCAACCTGGAGGGCTCTGTTAAATTATTAGCCTCAAAAATATATAATTTCTTTTCCAATTGAGGCAATCTTTCTTTCATTCACCTATCTTCTGAAACTATAGATTGTAATTGCAGACTAGGCTTCACTAGCCATCTATTTATCTGAATAATATCAACTTGTTTTATCTGTGAGATTTCGGCCTGAGCCTCTTCCATATTTGTCTTAATGTCAAGTTGATGTTTTGTTATGTCAATCTGTCCCAGTACTCCAAAGTTATCTTCTTTATCAAGGCCTAATGATTCTATGTTGAGTGAGTGGAAAGCCTCTTCACAAAACTTCTTCACTTCCTTAGCCATTTTCCTGCTTTCAGCTATGCTAGATTCCCAGGTCTTTAGTATTATATCACCTTTGGTCTGTTCTGAAATGAACAACCTGGAAGCCATAGCTACTCCTTCTTTTGATGATGACACAATTGCTTCTTGGAAGGTAGTACGGGCAACAATAGCTTCTCTCTCTTAAACAAATGTTATTTAATGCTTGATCTATCACCCGAAAATGATCTTGGACATTTTCAACCTTAGTGAGAAGGCTTTGTTGTGTTGCTTCCAGTTCCTTTCGCACTTCCAATGCATGAGCTTAGAACATTCTTATATCTACAATCATGTTTTCAGTAGAGCTTACTTTAGCTTGTAGCTGCCTTACCAACTCATCATGTTGGGTGGCCCGTCCCTGGCTCGCCTGTATATTCTTGTGCATATCTTTGAGGTTGGATTTGAGCTGTTGGATTTCCTATTTGTCGCTGGCTCTAATCTTCTCAAAGATATTGTTGACCTCGCTCCGTACATTCTTTTCTACAGTCTTCATTTGATTCTGCAATTGGCTTATTTGCAGATTTTTATGCTTTAGTCACTCTTTTAAATTTCCGACTGAAAACTGGTTGGTTGTTGCGAAATCCCCCAGTGAACCTGCTACTTCTTCAGCAAAGTATACCTCCTCCAAGGCTTCTCCATCAATTAGCACCCTATGTCTTTTGACAGCTGAAACTTCTTTTTGGTGCATTTCTCTCTTCACCACAGCCTTCCTTTTCTTGCTAAAAAAGACATTGGAAGGAGGCAACTCTTCAACCGAAATGGATGTGAGGTCCTCTATGAATACTACCTCTGCATTTGGATTCCCTTTGGTGAATTGTAATTGTGTGATGAACTATATGGGGCTATCGATTTCGGTGAACGATTGTTTTTCGATCGCGTCTATAGTTGATTTATCTGGTGTAAACAGTGATCCTTCTTCTCCCCCCTTTATTAGTGTCTCTTCTTGATCTTTGGCTTGGTCACCTGATACATTTTTCAATGGGATATATTCTTTCTGAGTCGACACCCCAGTCTTCTCCAAATTTTCCCAGATTTCCTGTCCATTGGAGCTTACTGCTTCTCATCTTCGGGTCTCCATTTGTTGTGCAGCTGGAGATGCTAGGGTTCCTCCTTATAATAATTTAGGGAGGATACTTCTTCGATGCCTCTGGAAGTCATAAAACTCAATCATTTTATCAGGTGACAGAGCTCGAACTCGACTCAAGACCTCTGGATAGGATCTTGCTCCTCGGAAAATCTCGTCTTGAGGAGAATCTTCATGTTCATACCTTTTCAAATTGCAACTGGCCATGTGATTACCTATGACCTTCTGTGAGTCATGCTTATTAAATTCTATGTTCACCAGCTTTATTTTTTCCAAGTCCGCGGCCTCTACTTTAGAGTGACCAAAATCCAGTAGGTAAAATGTACCAATCTGTAGGGGAAAAGAAGGCCATACCTTTTTCTGTACCTCTTTGTGCTCCCATTGTGGAGTGTAATCTATCTAAATATATGATAGTAAATGTGAGCATGAATATCATATGTCATATATATGCATTTCATGTGTTCATCTTAAAAAAAGTAATAACAAAAAAAAAAGTATCGGATTGGTGGGACATCATTCATGTGAACATTGACATTCACAAAATAAAAATAAAAAAAGAATGAGAATGATGTTCCTTGGAAAATTTAGGAAGCATAAAGAGAAATCTTATGTGGTTCTACATACCCCATTGATCATCTCTAGGATAATGATATGTTAGCGATATAATTTTCATAAATCCATTTTAACTTGTCATTATTAAGAACAAGATAGATTAAGGATGTGTAAAATATCTCTTCATACACTAAGATAAACACCTTGTTGGCACAAGGGCAGACCTAGGGTTCAACGCTTAAATAGTGCACCAACAAAACCCTAACTACCGGCCCTTTTGGCAACACCTGTGAAGCAGGTGAAGTCTCACCTGAGGTAGAGGCAGGGGGGTTATAGGACTCAAGTGTCTGTAACCAAGCTGGGACACAGATCTGTGATTATAACACCTCACATAGTACTTAGGGACAATACATATTAATTTATTATCTTTATTCACATCGCAGATCAAACCCTAAGTACAAATCGATGCAGTAATAATGATAGCATACACTTCGCACTTAGCATCAGAAGTTAGAACTAACATATCCAACATAGACAAAGCACTAAGTATTCATAGATCTATCTATCATTCATTATAATCAATGCACTAAGAAGATCTACAGCATAAATATCATATCACAAAGAAAATCATCAATACATTATATATGTGGTTCACCCCAGTGTGGGGCTACGTCCACCAACTGCTTCTTCTTCCTTATTAAGCTTCAATCTCTTACATTCATCTGCTCCTATGCACTAAGCCACAGAGCCTATCTTCGTACTAGACAGGTGATCTGCGCACTACGCACTAGATCCACCTTCCCAAAATCAGGTCAAGGCACAGAGCCAACTCTTCTGTGAAGCACAGAGCCTTACATACATTGTATGTTGCACCAAGAAACTCATAACTACTTGCCTCTTGCACTTAGCTCCATACTACTACTTTGCTTTCACTTAGCCACTTCCTACTTCTACATCACATCCTTACATATTTATACATTTACAAAAAGTCCTAATCATGGGTAAACCCATGGGCTGACATCCCATTACCCATTACATAAACCCTAATGAACCTCGTGTTGGGTCCACAAGCCCACAAAATAAGTGAGATCTCGCGATCTCAGCTGCGACTGGGTGCTCCATCTTTGACCGTTGCATCGAAGTCTCAAAAGTGGTCAAACGCGACCAATGTTTTCTCAAAACTTGGTCGAGGGCCAACAAGCCCCCAACACTCACCTGTGACTCATCCCCAGTCACTCAGATCTGGACAGTGCTACTTTGAACGCCTCGAGCTTGGCTGAAGCTGCCTCGACTTGTTTCTTCGCCTGATCTTCCTGCTCAGCAAACTCCTAGATCAGTTTCTCTGTAACAAGCCCTTCCAGGCATTGTTCCACTATCGCAACCACTTGGTCCAGTTGCGATCCTTTCCCTTTGATCTCTTCAAACACCACGCAGGCTTCCTCCTACACTGGTTGTAGCCTCTGTGTGATCTCCATGACTCTGCCCTAGATGGAAGTAATATGTTGTTGGGTTGCACATTGTTCTTGTGATCTCTTCATTCTCTCGACCGCAATGATTGACTTCATCTGCACTTGTATTGTCAGTGCCTCTTGTTGCGCCTCCTGTAGTTGCGCTTCCAACTTCCTAAGCTTTGGGTATTTTGTGATGGCCTCAGCAAGCTTCGTCACTTGGACCTCAACTACCTCATGTTCCTCCTGTGTCGAGCTTGGAATAGAGTGAAGTGCTTTTCTCACCACTTCCTCAACTGTAGTCTACTTTGTGAGCAGCCGGTCCTTTTCCTTCTGTATCTTCTCTTTGTCTCCCTCAAGCATTGCTCGAAATTCATCCCTCTCATTCTCATAAGCGGTGACACAGTACCGCACAACTCGTAGTTGCTCCAAGATTTCTTATTTTTCTTTCTTTAGGGTTGTTGTAGCCTCTTTCTCGATTCCTTCATACATTCCTCATGCTTCGTGCCATATATCTGTAATAGGTCCTCAGACGCATCCTCCATCGCTCCACGGACTAGGCTTTACATCGTCTTCTGTGAGTGTGGCCTCTAGATAGGGCTTACTAACGTGGGTCTTCCTTCTTGCTGAAGGTTTCTATGGGGAAACCTTCCTCTTCTTTAATGTTTCTGCCTCGGTAGGGGGGTCCTTCAGTGGTGTAGCCTCACCTTTTCCTTTCTTTTCTCCTTCTTTCACTCCTCCTTCTTGATTTACTTCATCTCCTCCTCCTCCTCCTGCGAGCAAGTCAGGTCTACTTTCTTTTGAACTTCCTCCTTATTCTTCTTCTTCACGTTGGTCTATATGACATGCTCGGCCCGGGTGACCAAGTGGCTTCTGATGATGTCGGTGTCAGAGAGTTCTACATCATCAACCAGTACAAGGAACTATGTCGGCCATTCCTTGGTGATCTCCTCCATATCTTCGTCGTTTAGCTTATAGTAGGAATGTAATTTCTCCTTTCTCTCATCCCTACGCATAGTGATATAAATGAAATGTCGATCTGTGCGGAACTTAGCCATCGGTCTGTACTAGTGCAATGTTCATGGAGTCATGCGTGGGAACGACTCAATAGCAACCTTCAGTTGTTGATAGTAGGCATAGAATATTGTGTTTGACTGCCACTACTTTGACATGTCATTTGTGTACCATAGGGTTGATAACCTCGTAGCCAATGGCTCTGATGGTTCTATCTACAGGAAGTTTGCTCCTTCCGGCATTTTCCAGGCGAAAAATGCAATCAACACCAGCAACCAACTAAAATGGAACTCATATCCTTGGTCATGCACTTCACGGTAGTCGTTCTCAAGCTTGTTGATGAGGTAGCTCACCCAATTCATTTGCATCCCCTCCACGCACTTTCCTGCAAGGTCCACAATGAAACTGGTGACCTGTATGGGGTAGTTCTTTCTGACGAGCTTGCCAGTTATAAGCTGGCAAGATAGGCGCATTGTGCCATCCTAGATGGAGGCTACCTTGTAGCCTCGCTTTCCCTTCTCAACTTCGTTGTATGCCTCCTTTATGTGATGTGCCAGGGAGAGATCCAAGGTCTTCCCTGGGTAGAACTACTGAGTTTCGGGGCCCTGTATGCTCAATCCTATGATCAGTTGGATCAGCATCGAATCCACAGTGATGCGCATGTCGAGCCACAAGTATCCTCCATGATAGCACGCCAAGAGGATTTTAACGCAAGTGTTAACCTCTTGATGTCGGTCAAAGTGAGGGATCTTCATCACGTTGAGTATCGTGGACTGTGCGAGATCCTTAATCCATGGCTGGGAAACTATGTGAGGCTTCTTCCCATTCGTCTTCATCTGGTATCTATGCGGTGTGAGCATCGCATAGTTCTTTTTGTCCCCAAGGTTGAAATCATTGTTCTTCAAGGATGGGATCTGTCCCAACTAGCTTCCTTCTATGCCTATCCCCTTCGGGATGTACGCAGTGATCAATGTATACTCGAAGTCTCATGGAATGTTGTCATGGTTAACCGTGCCAGCCAAAGGTGGGATGTAATCGGGTAAGATCGACGGGATCTGCTTCACGTTAGCCAGATCGTCATGATGCTTACTTTGCTTCTCAGTAGAAGGGTCATCACGTTTAATGCAACATCCAGTCAAGGGGGATGCATGTAGTCCCCTGGTCGACGATGCATGTACTCCCTCAAACATAGCTTTATCATCCATAAACTTCTTCAGAACCTCTTCGACGGATTTCTCTAGCTCGGTGCGCTCGGTCGACATTCTCGTTGTTAACAAATAAGTCGGGGTAGGTGAATGGATAGCGAGGTAAAAAACATATGGCGAGGTCTGATAGCACAGCTCGACACACACAATCACTTCTCTGTTAGCTCAAAAAATCACGGGTAGCAAAAACTGGTCCCGGCGCAACGTCCGACGGGTTAAATAAGCAAGTGTCATAACGGATTCCTCCAATGGGTAGGAATGCCTCAATCAATACGAATCAATCCATTATAGCGCGGTCTCAATGTCCCAAATGTGTTCTATTCTTCCATAAATGTGTTTCCTAACCATTCAAAGCGTCGTTCTAACAGTCAGGGCGCCTCCAATGGTCATATGGCTTTGCCACGGCGAAGTCTCATTCTGCATGGTTCTATTGTTTCGGTGAGGTTCAGAGCCTGCAAGCCTGCCTCCTGCGAAGTCTTCTCTATAAATTCTTGTTGCTTTTCTAACTTGGCTTTCTTCTTACTGAGATTCCTTGCCCTCTTTTCTATGATCTGAGTCTCTGGGTTCCTCTTTCTATTCTTATTCTTATATTCTCTTAGTATAGTAGCTTTGCATTGTTGATGTGCTCTCGTAGGGTTCAAAGGGAATACGTCTTCTCTTATTAACTCCAAGGTGGGTATTCTTCTTTCTTTCATGGAAAGGTCCTTCAAACCTTCTTGCGTTCTTTCAACCTTGATAATTAATTCTCTTGCGCTCTGTTGCTTTGACTCAACTTCTCCTTCTTCCATCAGTCGATCTATTCTTCTAGCTATGAAATCCCTTAGTTCTTGATTTTTTATTTTCTGTAGCTTCTTCCTCTGCTTTCCTTCTCATCTGATCCTTCTCGATCCAAGTCGTTCCTAACAAAAGTGGAAAATGGGCATTGTTCTCAACAAACCTAATAACTTCAAATTATTCTTGAGTCGATGTTCCATGGATGATAACAGGTACATTAGTAACTCTTCCACACAGGGTTATCATATTTCCTTTGAATAAGCCTATCCTTCCTAGTGAAGGTACCATAGTGGGTTTCCCCAAAATTTCCCAAGTGATTTCTAGCATAATATTCACTTGTGTTTCCTCATCCAAGACATAGTCTATGTCGAAGTCTCTTATTCTTGTACTTATGCGTTGTTTTTCTTTCAAGATCTCTGGAAAACTGATATCTTTTTTATCATTCATCAATTCTTTCAACTATTCTAATGTAGTCTGAACTTCCTTTGATTCTTTATCTTTCTGATCTTCTAGCATGCTCTTATTCTCTTGACTCATGTTCATTTGTTCTACTTTAGCAATCATCCTGGGGCAAACCTCAACTTCATGACCAACAATTTTATAGCAAAGACAAATAGGACCTATATCAAGGCATTCCTTAGCAAGATGTCTCGGTCTTCTACAGTTATAACATAATGTCAATCCTCTATTTCTCTTGATGTTCCCCAACTTCCCCCGTACTGCGCACTAGGTTCACAGTGTTGGACCTGCAATATGCAAAAATTCTTTCTAGGTTCCTGCATCCACTTAATAGTCCAAAAATTCTTTCTATGCATAGGAATAACATATCTTTCTCTATTTCTATCAAATTTATTCAGATCAATGCTTTCGTCTAACTATACCCTAGCTTTCAGACTAGGACAGAGTCTATCAAACATACCTAGATTCATGCTTTCAAAACAAAAATTTCCACTTATCTTACCCTTATCAAAACACAAAGCCTTACCTCTTTCAAGATCTTACCTCTTTTTCTTCAGATCGGGTTTCTCTCTTAACATAGATCTTCGCAATTCAAGTAGAGTACTGCGCACTATAGCAGTAGATCTATGCACAAAGATTTCCTTTGATTTACTTCAGTTCCCAGCAATCAAAGTTTGAGGTCCCAGCAACGGAACCATTTGTTGGCACAGGGGTAGACCTAGGTTTCAATGCTTAAACAGTGCACCAACAAAACCCTAACTACCAGCCCTTTCGACAACACCTCTGAAGCAGGCGAAGTCTCACCTGAGATAGAGGCAGGGGGGGTTACAGGACTCAAGCATCTGTAACCAAGCTGGGACACAGCTCTGTGATTATAACACCTCACAGAGTACTTAGGGAAAACACATATTGATTTATTATCTTTATTCACATCACAGATCAAACCCTAAGTACAAATCGACGCAGTAATAATGATAACATACACTTTGCACTTAGCATCAGAAGTAAGATCTAACATATTCAACATAGACAAAGCACTAAGTATTCATAGATCTATCTATCATTCATTATAATCAATGCACTAAGCAACTCTACAACATAAATATCATATCACGAAGCAAACCATCAACACATGATATATGTGGTTCACCCCAGTGTGGGGCTACATCCACCAATTGCTTCTTCTTCTTTATTAGGCTTCAATCTCTTACATTCATCTGCTCCTATGCACTAAGCCGCGGATCCTAGCTTCGTACTGGACAGGTGTTCTACGCACTGCACACCAAATCCACCTTCCCAAAATCAGGTCAAGGCACAGAGCCAACTCCTCTGTGAAGCATAGAACCTTACATAACATAAACCCATGGGCCAACATCCCGTAACCCATTACATAAACCCTAATGAACCCCGTGTTGGGTCCACAAGCCCGCAAAATAAGTGAGATCCGTGATCTCAGCTCCGACTGGGCACTCCATCTTCGACCGCTGCCTCTAAGTCCCAAAAGTGGTCAAACCCAACCAATGTTTCCTCAAAACTTGGTCGAGGGCCAACACATTCCCACTTCATATGTAAAGGGCATTGTCTAAACATTCGACTTTTTGAACTTTTTCACTGGAATCCAGTGAAATAGATTTTGGTGAAATCTCCATTTTATGTTGTTTAAATTTCATTTTTGAATGCATAAATGGATTCAACACCATGAAAAACCCTCAGGGCACTCGAATTATACAGACTCAATCACTCAAATCTGGAGTTCAAACAAATTTTGACCGGATTTGAGTAAAACTTGATTAGAAAATATGCCTGTAAAAACTCCAAAAAGTCGAACTTTTAGACTACGTGTATGTAAAGTGTCTCATTCCATATAAAATAACAAAAGGAAATATTCATCAATCATTGTTGAAATAATAATATATATGTCTTAATATATATATATATATATATATATATATATATATATATTATATTTAGAAAAGTAAAGTGTATTTTACAAGTGATGGAGATGTGTGATGTTAATACTTACAAAATCATAATAACACCTATATATACATAATAGCATATAACTTATTGCATTTCTTTTATATTATGTTTGAATACATTAAATATATAATAATAATTTTTATATCCAATAACTATTGATTAGGTTTCTCAATGATTGTGTGATAGACTGTTATTCTCCATGTTACCTCTCAAACCCCCTCACTTTTAAGATAAATCCTAAAATGCAAGAGAGACCTTGGAGGAACTAAGAGGGATGGTCAACGTCACCTCAAAAGCCTTTTTTACACATTATAAAGTGGGTTCATTCACATTTGACAATAAGAAAAGTTTAAGGCTTGTTAAAAATAGCATTTGAGATCTTTTCTATCTGAATTTAGATCAATATAGTTGACACTCCAGCATAATACAATAGAGGAAATGTTAGGATGTGGAAGATGGAAGTAGGTTAGGGAAGAAGGATGACTCAAAGTTAGTTGAGAATTTTGCTTGGGGATCAGATGTGCCACTCATATTTTCATGCTTGGTTCCTATCGTGTTTAAAACATTGATTTTGATTCTCTTTTGATATTTTGAGTGTGATTATCAATTATTGATGAATCGTTGTAATTTTGTTAGTTAATACTATTGAATGATTCATTTACTTGATGTGTTGTCCTACATGATTTGTTGTGATCATATAGGAAATATGAACTAGATGTAGTGATTGTTTATTGTTATTATATGTGCAATCTATGTGTACACTAGCTATGCATACATACTCAGCACATTTAGACTATTAAAATTACTTGAGGTATTGATTAATGAACTAGGTTATTAACTATGTAATTAATGGTTTAATAATTATGTAAATTAAATTGCATATATATATATATATATATATATATATATATATATATATATATAGTAGAATTAAACACTCTCATTGACTATGATTATTGGTTGGTATGATGAATTAAATGGGTATGGTGGGTTTTCATAAATTTTGGGAAAATTGTCAAGTTGCATTTATAAGCTAGAATAGAAAGAAAGACTTTGCATTCTATTTTATTGTTGTTTTATGTAATTCATTTAGTATTTTATTTATAATTAACTTTTCCCAAAAAAATCTAGGAAGGGAGTTTGGTGGCTATTAATGAGGGTGGTTAA
>JASDQU010321886.1:0-10498 GCA_032191745.1 Picea mariana | reverse complement strand
CCCCTCGGCTGGGGGGTCTGGGGGAAAGCGGGATCCCAGCAGGGGTTCGGGGGCGAAGCCCCCGAAGCAAAAATTGCCTTGTAAAAGTATATTGTAATTTCATTGTAAATCTGGACCGTTCATTATAAGGTTGCATATCTAACAGTAGAGATTATGTTAGGGTTTTTTGCCCTAGAAGGCAACCCTCTTTTATGAGGGAAATGTATTGCGGCTATGGATGATGGTGAATATTGTATTCTGAGAGAGGAGACTGTGAGAGAAAGAAGAGTAAGTTACAACGGGTTTTGTTGTAGGTTGTATCCCTTCATTTGCTGGATAATAATAAAGGAAGGACCTGGCAATTTCTCTGGTGGACGTAGCCCACACTGGGTGAACCACGTAAATCTGTGTCTCTCTTGTATTGTGTGTCTTATGTGTTTTGTTTCTGCATTTGTTTTATTTTATTGCTCTGCGGTCCTGTTTTTCAAACAGTTGTGCTTTGTGGATCAAGTTCCTTCCTATTTTTAGAGGAAATCTAGGCCCATGCACGTGAATGGAAAATATGAATGTGGGTCACTTCCAGTTTGAGGCCGCTCCAAGCCTCGTAGGGGGTCTTATCCTTGAAATATCTATAGGAAGATATTTTTTGGATGTAGTTTGCACAATTAAGTGCTTCGACCGATAATATTTGTGGAAAGTGATTTTTCATGTAGCATGCAAGATGCCATATTTTTTAGTGATATATTTTTCCACTCTACAACTTCGTTTTGTTGTGGAGTATAGGGAACCATGTGCTGCAACTGAATCACTGCCTCATGAAAAATATTTTGGATCTCATGGTTGACATACAATCTCCCATTATCATTTCAGAGTATTTTGAGTTTCTTTCTCAACTGTGTCTCAACAAGGGATTTGAAATATTTGAGGTGTTGAAAGACCTATAGTTTTTTCTCGAGAAAGAAAATCCATGTGAAGCGTGTGAAATCATAAAAAAAAATGAGAATGTACCTTGATTTTTTTATTGATGGATGCGGAAAAGGGCCCATGAGGTCACTATGGATAAGAACTAAAGGAGAGGAAGCTCTCTAAGTCTTTCCTTTGTCGAATTTCTCTTGAGGGTTTTTTCCAAGCCCTCACAAATTCCTTTGGAGAAGTGGATGTTGGGTAGAACATCAACCATTCCCTACTTGCTAAGTTGTTTCATATATATGAAATTTAAATTCCCAAACCTTTTGTGCCATATCCTACTGCTTTCATCAGCATGGGTAAGCAATAATTCAAAATCTGGTTCAATAAATTCAGAAAATGTGTAGAGTCTATATTGATGATTTACCTCACTGGTAGAAACCATGGAATTGGCTTGCATGTCATAGATATCCACAACATCAGGTGTGATTATGACTCTCTTTCCGATGTCAGAGTTAGTCATCTGATACATGGAGATAAGATTGACGAAAATTTCGGGAACGTGCAACACATTCTCGAAGCTTCCATTTGTGAGTTCAATCATTCCTTTGCTGGTGACCTCGACTGGAGAGATGTCCCCCATTAGAATAGGATGACCTTTTCATGCATCCAATGAAGAATATATCTCTTTTGTGGCAGCCATGTGGTGTGATTCTCCTAAATCTATGATCCAAGCATCATGAGAGGAGTTGATGGAAATCAAAGCATGGCTAGAATGGCCTTTCTTGGGACTCTGATCTTATGGCTTCTTCTTATTCGCACCCTCGAAGATGCAATCTCCAAGGTTTTTTTGTTGAAGTATTTGAGTCATTATATCTATCTGTTTCTGCATACATGTAGATTCTGGATAGAATCCTTTATGGAAGTAAGAGCATTTCTCCCCTTTTCTTCCCTTTCCACCTTTGGATCCAGAGGCATCATTGAAGGGCTTTGAGTAACCTTCCTTCTTAATATTTTCATGTGCTTTCCTTTTGGATTCATATTTATATTTCTAATATTGATGACCGCTTCCATCTTTCACAGTAAGTGCATGCACCTTTGGGCCTTTGATTTTTTCTATGTTGATGAGCTTTCTTTGCTCTTGTGTCAGAGACTCGATAAAGTCCTCAAGAGAAAGCATCTTCGAGGTAGATCCAGATGTGAATATAACTAAATGAAATGTGGATACAAACACTGAGTTTTTTGGACCAAGTTTGGAGAGAATGGTGAGAACCATTTGTTTCTCCTCCTTAGATTTATCAACCCCGCAAGCCATGAGTTGCGACAACAAATCATTATATTTGGTAAAGAAATCTTGGATATTGTCGAAGATTTTTGGATCCAATGTGAGAAATTCCACTTGGAGCATGTGTCCCCTCATCTCATCCTGTTTGCAAAAAATCCCTTCCATGGTGGTCTAGGATTCATTGGGGGTTTTACAGGAGGATATGTGAAAGAGAAGCTAAGGAGAAATGAGATTGGATGTTGTTTCGAACGCTTCATCCATTCAATTTAGATACTTGGATTTTTTTATGGATGATGTTGGTTCTGTCTCTGTATTCATGGTTAAACTATACAATCCTATGCTTCGAAGATGCATTATCATCTTCTCCTTCCATGCAAAGTAATTGTAAGGTGTAAGATTGATTTCTTTTGAAAATTCCATTTTTCCGCTGTCTTCAATCTTCGGTACCTGCAAAAATAATTTGGTGTGTTTTTTACCTAGCAGTCTGTCGAATCTAATACCATGTAAATGTGTTGAACCTACACATAATATATGTAATTGGGAATTTACATACACAGTTGCAGAAAAAATAGAAGAAAATAGAAGTAGGGGAGAAAGAATGGAAGAATTCTCATTAAGCAAATGAAATAAATCATAATTTACACATGATATACTCTATATAACTCAACCAATGCACACTGGAGGAGAAAAAAATGCACCATAGTGGTGGTATAGAGTGATATGGACACACGCCAATAGTTACAAAAGTAAACTTCCACCTAGTCTAGTCTCGGGAAGTTACGAGAGTGAACTACCACCTAGCTGAGTTAACTAGTCTATCAATCTTCAGTTAACTCACCGAAGCAGAGTGAAGTGAGGAGGAGATCAGGGAATCATGGGTAATGTGCTAGTCTGGTGATGATCCCAAGGAAAATGCGCATTAGATGGTGATGATCCCAATGTTGCATGGTGATAATCCCAATGTAGCATCTATACTCCACTCAACTGATCAAACTGAAGTAAAAACTGAAGAGAATATTCTCCCTAGAGGAATATTCTTCCTAAAATATAGGAAATTGAATAATGACTAATAAACAAAGGAAAAACCTTAGGAAAAAAAAATCCTAGGTGTGTGTGAAGTAACTCCAACAAAGACAACATTCTATATTGTCATGGGTGCAACAACTTGTGATTTGAATGTCAAGTACAATGGTTCCATAAGGAAATCAATGCATTTTTTAAAATTATGATCGACATACAATATAATCCTCAGATTTAGTTGTTGTAATAATAATAAAAGTATAATTGAGTCATGTTCAGTTAACTGAGAAACTACAGATCTAGATTTTACGTTTAATCTTTCTTAATAAGAAGAAGATTATGATTTAAATAATCAAAACATGGTATTTTCTCAGTCATAATGAATTAAGAATTTGTGCTTCCTCCTAAGAGATCACAAGTTCAAATCCATAGGGGGGGTAGTGTATTTATACCTTCGTAGGCTTTAGCAATCAAGTCGTTGTGCGAAGGAGGTCCCTTGCCCCACAAACAAGGGGGTCTCATACACCAATTTGGTGTTTGGCTTGACAACGACCTTAAAATAAGATTATTATTATTATCATTGCACCATTATAATATGTTCAAAGATGGATTATTTATGTGTATATATTAGTTGATAACTATAACTATTGAAATTAATATATGTATAAGTATACCTACATTAATCTATATAAATAGGTAGATATGGCATATTAGCCGTAGAATGTAAGAATATCAGCTAGAAATAATCAATGAGTATTAGAGTCTGTGGTAATAATGTGTGTATGTGTGTGTGTGTGTGTGTGTGTGTGTGTGTGTGTGTGTGTAGAGAGAGAGAGAGATAGAGAGATAATTCAAATTAATCTCAATAATGTTACCTTGAAAATGATAAGGCTATTGAATGGTTGAATAAGCAAATATAATTACGACAATACCATAAAATATTTATCATTATAGTCTATAAATCAATGATGTGATTAAAATAATTAATGAAGTAAATCAGAATCATTGATACATAAGCCTTAAATGTAACTTAATTAATAATATTAAAGGAAGAACATGTGTTGAGCCTCATTCTTGCTCAAAAAATTGATGTAACCTATGGCGCTATTGCAAGCTCAAAGTTGAATAAAACTGCAACCTTGGGTAGCTATGCACAAAGTTGAATCAACTTGTTGCACATTTGTAATCGCCTTGTTCTAAGGTTGGAAAAACTTGGCAATAGCTAGGAATAATCTAAATTATCATGTTCGATTGTTTTTATAAGAAGAAATGAAATTAATGTAATAATTATTCATAGTATATTATAGTTTATTTTATTAATAATGCATGGCCACATAATATAAAATGATTAGGCTGATAGGCACACATCTATCTGAAATGAATGCATTTAACAGTTTTTAATCCTTAATTTGTTTTCTATGGAAAAAATTAAATATGGATGGAATATTCTTCATTGTCAAAATAAATGGAGGGTTGTGATCTGAACTATTAACTTCATTTATTTTACAAAGGCGTACATTTATGTGTTTACTTTTTCACATTTACATAATATGATTAAAAAATTATTGTGCTATCTAGATGATTTCCACATTTAGGTGATTAGCAAAGATTCCATATTATTGTGGTTAACTTAGTAGTGGAGTATGTCGGGCTCCTGGGTGGGAAAGGTGTGGGGGGTGGTGTTTAGGTTGTGGTATGGAGAGCCATCAAATGGTCGGTTTGCTTCCTCTACCCAAAAGCTAGAAAAAACCACAAAGAGCAATCGATTTATTCCCCCTGTCGATCCATCCGCATTCATTCACCTAATGATCCATCCATTACGTAGACAGATAGCAATGCTTGAGGATGCATTGGGACCTGAGAGCGCATTCTCATAGTGGAGGGTGGCTTGCAAGTTCATAATACCTTTTAAATTTTGAAATTTAGATTTTTGTTTTTAACAGTTTGGATTCAGTATATATTTATTAGAATCTTATTATTTGTAGGAACATGTTATTTTTCATTTGGTGGGAAACCAAAAACTTATAGCTCCTCACCTCTGGTTGTTATAGAAAAAATTTCCTCACCCTATGAAAATTTCTTGCATGGCCTTTCCATTTTCCTATGCAAACTTGAAATCCCCTTTTGTACCTTCCAGATCCAAAAAAGCACATTTTTTCACATATATGTGCCCGATCAGTTAGATAGCATGTGTATATGCAGGTTTCTCCACTACAACCTGCACACATCAGGCTTGGTGCTAAAAATTAAAAATAATGTCGAGTTTCCATGTCACATCACGAGATCCATGATCCTCGACCTTCCATATACTGGAAATGCTCTAACTCGGCCCTTTAGTTCCTTTTGAAGGCTATAAATTGAGCCATATCCAATCCTTGGCAAGGAGGATAATTCAACTTTTGAGAGAAGAGATACTCTGGAGAAATTTCACTTCACATTGAGTCTGCATCCCTTTATCCTTGAAATTTTGAACTCATTGTTCAACCCCTAAGCTCTTCCTTGTTTTTCATGAAGAGCCTCCATATTTATCATGCTCTTGTTCAAATGTAGAGATGAGATTTTAAGTTTTCTCCTACCCTCTCTAATTCGGCATTGGTATCCCTTGTTTTCTCTTCATCAATTTCTCCATGTAATGCTCCTCTAATTGTTGTAGGAAAATTCCCCTGCAGATAGGTGAATATTCTCTTGGATCCTAGACCCCTATTACCAAGACAGAAAAATGATAACATTAGACACTAACATTCCTTTAAATGTAGTTAAACTAGTCAAAGGGAAAAGAGGAAGAAAGTATGATGTACCTTTTTCTAAATCTTGTCCTTGCTTAGTCCAGGCTGAACTTGATCTTCAATATCCTTAATGATATCTGCAATCCAATAGACAACAAAGAAAATGTATACTTCCTATTCTATCAAGATTAGTTTAAACTAAATTTATCAACAAAATACAAGTATATGCAACCATACACAAACTTGAAGGAAACAGGCCAAGCATATATTAATGAGAATATTACAAGGTACTTACAATATTTAGATGCAATTGCAGCAACCTCTCCAAGTCCTCCTTGTCCAACCCCTTGCTCGAAAGATCCACGATCAAAATGACAATACTTTTTTCTAATATTATCTCCCTTTTTACCATGAGAATGCCTCCTTTTATAGGATTTGAGAGGCTCAACCACCTTAGTTATCTTTGGAATAAGTTGAGGATATGACTCCATCAATTGTGGAATCCCCTTAGATGCATCCTAAAGCTTGGGTTCGAGCCAAACCAGCTTGGATCATCTGTAGTTGTCCTTAGATATAAGGGGGATTTCTTCCCATGATTCTCTCAACCAATCGGTGCTCCCTCAAAAATGGAAACATAGCTCTGCAATGCTCCCTTCTAGGTGGACAAGGAGTGATAGTGCTCCCTGCATCTGAGTAGGGGAGTGTTGATCTTCCAAAAGTTCATTAATATGACCATTACTCAAGGCAAAACATTTTTCTTAGTTTGTCAAATGATGTGTTTTCCCCTTCTAACATGTCTTAGAGGATGTATCAAGTGTTTCCATGGTGTCATTCGCAATATGACATATGTAGAATGAGAATGCAACATTTACGACACTTTCATCAAAAGTGTGACACTTGCAACACTTGCGATAATGATAATGTGACATTATCATAATGAGGAATTTTGACGTGTAACAGATTTCCCCCCAAAGTGCGAATTTAGAAGATGGAAGTTGATGACTAAAGCTCTTTGTATATTTTCGAAGGAAGGGAATGGAGTCAGAGAACCTAGTAGAAGCTGCAAACAACTATCAAACAAATGTTATAATGTGCTTCAAACCCAAGGAAGGCATACCTATGCTTGAGTAAAAAAGAACTTAAGGTATGGCCCCCAATAAATACACTGGATATCCATGATGATACTGACTAAGGGTATAGCCACCAAGGATACAATGTGGATCTATACCTCCATGACATGAACTGATCATAGCCACAAGAAATACACAGTGGATCTACGAGATGATAAAACATAGCCACGGATCAATACAATGTGGATATATGTGACAGTATATCAACATGCTCAAAAGATCTCCTTCGCAACTTGGGGAAAGTGGATAACAAAGTGAATTCTCAACCTAGGGTCTTCGTCCCAATCTTGATGTTGTATGAATCTAGCCATGTGAATAGATGTTTGATGTCGAACATGGTAGAAACCACTTGATTACTGTCCATTGAGGTAAACCATTAACAAGTGTGAGGGAAATCACCAATGATGTCAATGACTCCCAAGGTTCCCTAGTACAATCCAAAGAATGTGAATAAATGAGTTGAAGTTGAAAAATTGTGGAATCATCCGATCATAGGTCAATGCTGTAAACCTACTGTTGGAGGTGAGGAGGCTTGCCATTGAGGCATGAAGGCCCCAAGGTACTAATTGGTTTCAAAGTCTAATTCCCATATGATGTGTTGAATTCAACATGAAAAGACTCATCGAAGAAGGGCCTTGATGTATCCCCCATCATCGACACGAAACTGTGATGAGATATAAGATGGTGAATCAAATGAGTATGGACTAACATGGGTATCGAAAACTGGAAATTTGTGATGGTTGACTATCGAGGCAGATACTCCCTTGAACATTGAGGCACAACATGAATTGGCGGCATAAACATAACGTAGAACAAAACATAATGTAGTGGATACTGAGACATTTTTCAGGTGACCCAAAGGATTGAAAAGACTCACAAGATTGGTTCGGTGCATAGGATTAGAGGATTATCCAAGTGTTCAAAATTTAGGTGGAGATAAGTGCCATGTTCAAGGGTGACTGCAAGAGTGACTTGTGAAAATTCTAAAAGATAACTTGACTTACTTCCTTCAATTGTTTCCCCATCCAGATAGATGAGTACTTCTTTTTGTTTTTACGAGCTCTAGGAGGATAACACATGCTCGATATAACTCACCTTCAGTAAGCTCCTCTTCCTTTGTTTAACGAACTGGAAGAAGTAAGGGTTCATTCCCATATGGATCCTTCAATGTGTAGTTTAGTGAGTCCAGAGAAGGAAAACTCACTGGTTTTTCATGTTTAGAGAGTTCGGAAAGAACTTAAAGGAGACTCTAGGGTTGTCCTTTTTCATAATTTTAGTATCTAAAGTCCGAAAAACAGATAAACTGCTACTCGGGAGACACCCTTTCGAAATATTTTAAACGAGTGTGAAAGGAAGTACGATCACTCGAAAATATTTTCATGTTTAGAGAGTCTGAAAAGAGCTTAAAGGAGACTCCAGGGGGTTCCCTTTTCATGTAACCTTTACGAGTCTGAAAAAGTGATAAAAGTCTTCTTGGATACATTCTCATGTTTTTTACGAGTGTGACAAAGAATAAAGATTATGCTCGTCAGTGTCACATGGTTGTCGAAAAGATACTGCTTAAAAAACTGCAAATATAGATAGTTCTAGGCCCAAAGTATTAGTGACTCTTCAAAAAGATTAAAAAACCCCACAAAAAAACTTGATATTAGTGAGAAATAGAAAAAATCAACCCTATCAAACAGTAAAATAGGTTAAGAATTTCATTTACCAATCAATTTTTACCAAATTGTTCTAGCTTTGGAATTTTTCACCTTTGGAGGGCGTTTTTGGAGTTGTGAGTATGGGAGTTGCGATCAACCATTTTTGATTCCGTCTGTACTAGGTTGGTCACCTTGCCTTTCCAATCATTTTTTTTCAGTTTAAATTTGTGTTTTAGCTCATATTTAGGGTGTTTTGGGCTCCTTAAGAAGCCCTACGTTTCGAACTAGATCAATGCTCCCTCAAAGGGATGAGGGGAGCATCGATCGAGATATTAATGCCTTGGTGCACATGCCTAGGGAGCGCTAGCGCTCTGTGGGAAAACTTAAGGGAGTGTTGGCCCAGAACCAAATTGTTTTTTTCATTTTGGGCTAGAAAGACACAATTTTATTCCATAAAACATTGACTAAAGATGTTTAATTGGTTGTATTTTCATATTGCACGGATCATATATCCATGATTGAGTGGAAGGAATGAAAACATGAGTTTGAAAACATCGTTTCTTTACAAATCCCTAAAGCAAGGGTCGCTTTGCGAAATTGTGGTCTACTCAAGTACTTTAAACCTCACAATATGAGGAAAGAGGTACTTTTACTTGAGTACTTGATCAGATTGTGGGATGATGTCGAACAAGCATTTCGCATTGGGCCACACATGCTCAAGATTGAGCTTGATGATGTGTAATTTTTTATGGGCCTCTCGAGGAGAGGGGATCTTATCCTTTTTTCCAGACATTGGGAAACTCCTCAACCCATTGAGGCATATGTTTTTGAGCACTATATAATAAGATGTTGATTGGTTGGTGGGCGAATAATGATCAAAGATGTGAGGGATTTGGAATTGAGACCGATTCTATTTGCCATTACCAAATTGGCGGGTAGTACTAGTGCTCACCTAGATTTGAAATCCAAAATATCATATTCTTTATAATGTGTAGAGCCTAGGTTGTTTAACTAGAGAGCATGGTTCCTTCGAAATGTGAAGGAACAAATCTTGAAGTGTAGGATAGGTAGGCAGAAGCAGTTTGGATATGGCTCTTTCCTAGTTTCATTCTTTTTGGAGTGAGAACCCCAGATGCAACCACATGTTGCGTTGATAGCACGACCTATGACTGAGCCACAAATGGAGAGATGGACCAGTTTATCCCTGAAATTGGGGAATGAGCCCTCAACATTTAGGTTTACAATTGATTTGTTCTCTTGGTGGAGGAGACAACTAGTTGTCATTGAGGATTTTCCATATGATGGAGTAGATTTTCAAGGTAGTACAGACTTGGTGCTCCATGAGGGAATTTAAGGGATGTGTCAGGTACAAAACTAAACCTTGTCATGTATTTTTTTTTTATATTTTATGTTGTTTTTGATATGTACAATGAGGGATCTAAAGATGTTTTTGTTTCATCATGCAGACAAAGGTGCATCACGTCCAATGGAGATGCCGACACTAGGGCATCATGGGGATGTGCAGGTAGCAGTGGAGCACAAGGTTGAAGTGGGATGACTTTGGGAGGTCGAGAGGAACCTCCAAGGTCTGACCATGGGTGTCCCACATCTCAGGAGGCGAGTTGTGCCTCTCCATTTGTAGAGACATACAATAGGAGTTCCTTAGAGTTTGAACCACTTGCTCCAATGAGTGGCTCGTGCGGTAGTGTGCTTCATGGAGCACAACGTGATACAAGAGGATGAATAGGATCCTCAACATATTTTGTAGTCTTTTATGGGCATGAGGGACCAAATGTTTCCCTATTATGT
>JASDQU010321885.1:0-13101 GCA_032191745.1 Picea mariana | reverse complement strand
GAGTTGCATCAAACTCTCGGAGAATCCAGTTTTTCATGACAGGTCTAAGCATATCGAGATTCGTTATCACTTCATTCGTGAATATGTTCAGAGAGGAGCTGTGGAGCTACAATACATATCTACAGAGGAGTAGGTTCCAGACATACTCACCAAGGCATTGGGCAGAGGCAAGTTTGTATTTTTCAGGGACAAGCTTCGAGTGGTGAGTAACACTTTCCTCGGTAAGAGGGAGTGTTAAAAAAAATATTAATTAAAAAGTACCTAGGCAAGTGTTTCTCATTCCTAGGCGCCTAAGGGTTGAGAAAGTGCCTAATGTGGACCCTAGTCATTTAATTTGTGAGATACAAATTAAAAGGTGACTTTATGATTTAAGTGAGGGGGTGAGTGAAGAGACACTCAATCTCATCCACTCATCTAATCTAATCTCAACCATTGGATTAAGGAACTCCTCACCTACAAAGCATGAGGTTGATTAGGTTATGGGGGCGCACCATTGAGATGGTTGTTCATTCATTTTTTGAGAGAGAGCAAGAGCATTTTCGAGCAGGAGGAGAGAGGCCATTTTTGAGAGCTAGGGCATGCATTCCAAGGAATAATACTAGCACAGAAATCGAGGCAGCAAGGACAACAAGTACAGGAGGCCATACAGTATGGATTTCGGGGTTCGTAGAGTCTCTTGTGGGCACAAAAATCGAGAAAGGGGAGCAACATTTATTACTGGTCGTACAGTACGGATTTACTCAGTCCGTACGATTCAATTTTGGCACAAATTTCGAGGAGGGAAGAACAACTGTACACAGTTCGTACAACCTTTTTATTGCACAGAAATAGAGGTGTGTTGCTGTGTAATTTTTGGAAAGATTGGCATGGTTTTCTAGGAGGCAGTACGACCATTAATACACCCAAAAAGTTGCTGCTGCTGTTGACACGAATTTCAAGGTGACCGTACAACCATTTGGAGGCACAAAAATCGAGGAGCAGACTTGTAATTTATTGAAAAAAATTCTGGAAAGAGTTTTGAGGAGTTTGGCTCATTTTCCTGTGTGAAGACTTGGCACAGTTATCGAGATAAGTTTGTCATTTAAATCTCTGAAGATAAACATGCTGTAACAGAATTTCTCTGAAGCTCCTAAATAATAAAAACTCCCTCTCTCATTGGTTTTCCCCTTGTGGGTTTTTCCAGGGTCGCTGTTATACCGAAAATCTCTATGTTAATAATTTTCTGAGTTTATGTGCTGCTGATATTTTATTTCTGCATTAAAAATGAAGTTCAGAATCCTCATGTTTCAGGTCTGAAAATTATTTTCTGCTGAGTTTTATTTGCTGTTATAAAACGGGGTTTGGGCATTAAACATTGGCTGAAAAATCAGCGAGACTGAAACTGGGTTGGGGTCTGAAATTTTACATCTTCTTTTGCTCTGTTCAGATTTGGGTTTAAAAACTCAATTTGTTTGCCAATGGAACAAAGTCCCAAATTTGTATCTACATTTATGTTTTCTCAATTATGAAGGGAAACCAAACAAAAGCTCTCTGGCTCTGTCAATGCCAAAATAAATAGTAGTCTGCTATGCTATTTGCCAATCAACAACACACATGCATAACTTACTTCATCAAATTAGAAGCTTTGTGGTTTTACTTATGCACACACAACTCCTCAAACTCTGTTATTGCACCAAGAGGCTCTCTACAACTCGGAATAGAGGAAATGTTGTATGTACAAAGCTTAAATAATAATAATAATAAAAAGTTGGCTCAATTACGTTTTGTATCTATATATATATATATATATATATATATATATATATATATATCAAGAATACAAGAACTTGAAATATATATATATATATCAAGAATACAAGAACTTGAAATATATATATATGTCAAGAATACAAAAACTTGAAATTGTGAGCGGAGAAATTGAGGGGATTCCCTGATCCAAACAACGAAGGTGAACTGAGCAGTGTTGTTAAGATGGATCAAACATGACTGCAGACCTGAAGATTAAGAATGGGGATTTCTACGCATTAGTTATGTTGATATTATGGTAGCTGCGGGAGGTATTAAACTCTACATGTAACCCTGACGAGCCTAGAATATTCCGGGAAGCAAGAGAAACCCTAAAACATTGGATAATAACCCTAGGAGACAATTCGACTGAAGAGAATATTTATTATTGAGTTATTAGCCTCCAGGAAGAGAAGTCGACCCAATTAGGTGACTTGGAGTAGTATAAATAGAGGGCGCTAGAGCTCATTTGTACACTCTCTCTCACAACTGCATAAGACCAGTGGTGCACAAGTTTGGAAAGCAGCTGCAGCTGCAGCTGCTGTAACTGGCATTTTCGGTTTTGGCTTGGACTTTCTCTTGGTTATGGTTTGGAATTTCTTTTGGTTATGGTTTGGATTTTCTGCTTGGTACACTAGCTCTGGAGAGAGGTACACTACCTTGATTGGCTATTGGTTCTAGGGTTTGCTTCCATTATTATTCTCTCTGTCAAGGTTAAGGTACTCGTGGGTGGCATTTGTGCCTATGGTTGGGTGACGGAGAGAGGTACACTACCTTGATTGGCTATTGGTTCTAGGGTTTGCTTCCAGTATTATTCTCTCTGTCAAGGTTAAGGTACTCGTGGGTGGCATTTGTGCCTATGGTTGGGTGACAATATTGAGATATTGTCTATGGTGAAACGAGCACACCTATTTTTCTAACAGGTTATGGGCCCAGACCATCTTCGGACAGTCTAACCGCTGGAAGATAGATTGGGAGGTTGCAGCAACGAAACCCTAACCCTCTTGTTAAGGCACCTTAAGTGAAGAGATTGACCTAATTCCTGGATAGCCTAGTGCGCTCTAGCCTAGTGCACCTCCTGGTACTCTCAGGAAGCCAAGACATCAAGTTTGAGTTTTTGGTCAAAGTCAAAAGTTGACCAAGTCAAAGCAGTCATGACTTACTCTATGAAGTCAAAAAACAAGTTAAAAGGGGCTTCTAACTTCAGAGCATGGAAAACAAGGATTGACCTTATCCTTTCCAAGAATAAAGTGTCGGAGATCGTGAAAGGTAAGATCATGGAACCACAGTTTGAAGCGTGAAAAGAGAAGGAACCTCAGAACGTCGCAGTTATGGAGAAGTTTAAGGACATTGACATCAACTCTATGAGTATCATAGTGGACTCTGTAAAAGGCTACTTGATACCCTACATCTCTCATCTTGACTCATCTAAGAAGATGTACAATGCCCTAACTAACCTCTTCTCAGTCAGAAACATTGGACAAGTAATGAGTCTGAAGAATGAGCTCCGTGACATGAAAATGAATAATGATGACAACATAACATCATACTTTGTGAGAACCTCTCAGTTAAGAGATCAACTGCAAGCTATTGGAGAAATCATTTCAGAAAAGTAATTGGTAAATATAGTACTCAATGGCCTTCCCAAGACATGGGATGCATTTGCCGCAAGCATGAACACAAGAAAGGAGTATCCCACATTTGAAGAGCTTTGGACTTGCTGTGCATAAGAAGAATCAAGGATTAACGCAAAAGTGAAATCCCAAAAGAAATATGATGATCAAGCCTTCACAACAAAATTCAAGAATTTCAGGAATAAGAAGAAGTTTGGCTCAAGGAAGAAACACAATCAAGAAAATGATGTGTCAAAATTACAATGCTTCAATTATCGAAGATATGGTCACTACAAGAACCACTGTCCTGAGTTAAAGAAAAGAAAGGAAACACACGAAGCAACAGTTGCCGAAAAAAAGGAACCCTCAAAGAAAGTTAAGCTGGATGAAGCAAACTTCTTCTTCTAGTCAAGGTAACAATATTCTTGTACATAACATGTTTACATAGTTCCTGTACATATCATGCATATCTATTTCTTAGAAGAAAAGATGGTCAGTGAAACAATACCTGTGAAAGAATAACAAGATAAGGATTGCTATTACGATGACTACAAGAAGATGAAGTACGTTGGCAAATTCCTGAGGAATCTATTATATAAGTAACAACTGCCAGATGAGCCGAAATCAGAATCAAACTTGAAGAGACTCCGAAGGAGTCAAATCAGAAAGAAGTCAGTGATCAAGAGGAAATTGAAATAAGACTTGTAACACTTTGCAGAGGGAAATAAGGATGTAGACATAGGCATGGAATCTCTTAGATGGAGGGAGATGATTACATAATTCCAAAAGAAGAGCATGCATCCATGCATGAAGCCAGGATTAGGAGGGAGCTAATCCTAAATGATATGATCCATTAAAGAATCGGTGAAGATTATGAAGTATTTGTCCATGTTCCCATTGAAAGTAGCAGCCATGATAAACAACACGTGATCGGAAGAATTCTTCTTCAAGAAGCTCTAAATATCCTTGGTTGTCCATCTACATTTATGCTCCTATGACGAAAAGAAGAAGTTGGAACCTTTAGAAAGGAAGGACATAGAATCTATAGAAGATTCCATGGATTCCAACATTGAAGATGAGGAAGAACATGAAGATTCCAAGAAAGAAAGAAAAGTTAGAACAACCAATTGAACAAGTTATTATACCGAGAATCATAAGACTACTAGCTTGGTTTGAACCCACTAGAAGCAATCAAGGAGAAGAAATGGAAGTTGTGATGAAGAACAATATATGTAAGAAAATGTGAAAAGGACTTATGAATGGAAGCATTGTGAGATTCATAACTAGAGGTTCTTCCAAAAGGAGGGAGAAGACTATGACGACAACTTGTTCCAGTAAATTAGTTATACCTCTTGCAGTATCCATATAAAAGAAGACTCTTCCCAATAAAGCAAATTGAGAAAGAAGCTTATACCAGAAGGAGACCCTTGTATGCAAATGGAGGAAGACCTTGTATGGATTCAAGCAACTTGATGCAGGGTATCTCATATACAACAGAAGCGTGGCGAAAACTTCCTATGACAGAGAAAGTGTATCATAATGGTTACTTAGAAGTCTAGATGATGGATTGCAAATCTATGGCTAACTCCCATGATAACAAATTTGAAGAAGTTGAAGCGACTCTAATCCAGTAGACCTGTCTCTGTATTGACAATTGATTGGCTCGTCAATGTATTTGGAGAATACTCAGCCGGATATTTGTTTTGTGGGACGTTTAAATTATGACATAAAATTGCATGAATTTATCAATTCAGATTGGGAAGGGAGTACAGATAACAAAAGAAGTGCTACTTGGATATGTTTCAGTTTGAGCTTTGCTACAATGTCATGAGCTAGCAGGAAACAAAAGTCTGTTGCAATCAGCACTACAGAAACAGAGTATATTGCAGCTTGTGATGCTTGTATAGAAGCAATAAGTTGATTTCTGGATCGTCTGATCAGGTGTTGAATTCGACCATGATATATTGTAATGATCAGAGCCATGTGAAGCTTTTAGAGAAACCGGTGCTCCTTGATCGGCTGAAGTACATTGAGATCAATCATTATATTCTCCGCGATAAAGACCAAAAGAGAGAAGTGGTTCTCCAGTATATCTCCACAGATGAGCAAATAACAGATATTTTGGTAAAGCCTCTGTCCAAGATGAAAAGTTTGTGTACTTAAGAGACATGCTGGCGCTCGTGGAGACGATTTCCTTATTGGAAAAGGAAGTGATTAATCCTAGGTTGGGAGGGAGCATTGATATGTTATTGATTTATGGACAATCATTTTTCAGTTCGAAAAATGGTCCAGGATGGGCAATTCCTTTCCAGTTTGGAAAGTGGTTCGAGATTTCTGAAGGACAAGCATTTTTCAGTTTGGAAAGTGGTCCAGATCGGACAGTCATTTTCGTAATGAAAATGGTCCAATAGATTGCTGATGTACCATAGACAACCATTCCCCTTGTGGCCAGTGTGAGGGAATGGTCTAGGACAATCATTCTTCTTGGCAGTCACTTTGAGTAGTGGTGAAGTAGAATGGTCCGCCTTGTCGAGCAGTCATTCTTTTCAAGTTCACAGTTGTGAGCAGTTTTGAAGAATGGTTCGTTTTGGAGGTTGGTGCAGGACAATCATTTCCATTAGGAAATGGTCCAGACAGTCATTCCCTAGGGCAGACTCATTCTATCCAGGTTGCATTGTGATTAGTGTCGGAGGAATGGCCTAGTTAGGTGAATGGTCCAGGTTCAACAATTAGGGATAGGCATTCCCTAGGGCAGACTCATTCTCTCTAGGTTACACTATGATTAGTGCCGGAGGAATGGCCCAGTTAGGTGAATGGTCCAGGCTCAGAAATCAGGGACAATTATCCTTCTATGCTTGGGAAGAATAGTCCAGATAGCCCATGGCTGATGTTTTACTTTCTGAGGGTAGATGCTCTTCCATACCTCACAGATGTGAGTGGAAGAATGGCCCAGATGACTCGGTTTATATCATGATATTGTTATGCAGGTTGATATCAGATGATATGATTGTTGTGGAGACTGTATGTCTCTAGACAGTAGCTGTATGCCACTGTGGTGGATGTGTTCCACTGGTTGTGACTATGCATCACTGATTAGTAGCCGTGTGCTACTAGGTGTGGTTTTGTACCATTGGATAGTAGTTGTGTACTACTATGGATATACACAGTTGTGTTCTATTGAATGGCATTATTTTGTATCACTTGTGTTGGAGATGATTACAAGCTAGATGGATAGTCAGTATGCTGGTGGACAAACATTGTCCCTGTGGAAAATAGTCCAGGACAGTCATTCTTCTAAGACTTATGTCCAGATTAGAATAATAGTCCTTGTAGCCCATGGCATGGCTTCTAGCATCTGTTCGAACATTTATTCTTCTAGGACATATGTCCATACTAGAAGAATGGTTCTTGTATCACTCTGTGGAGTGACTTATTCAACATCATGCCTGATTACTCAGATGGAGTATGGCTTCAAGAGATGATGCAGTTAATGCTATCAGATGATAGTGATGATGGTGCTCATGATTTTCCTATGAGATAGCATGTGTTGCTATGATGATGCTACCGATTGAATGGTCTGTTTGTGCTCAAGACCATCGCCTTTAATACCTCCCTAGCTAGGAGGGAGTGTTGATATTATGGTAGCTGCGGGAGGTATTAACCTCTACATGTAACCCTGACGAGACTAGAATATTCCGGGAAGCAAGAGAAACCCTAAAACGTTGGATAATAACCCTAGGAGACAAGTCGGTTGAAGAGGATATTTATTATTGAGTTATTAGCCTCCAGGAAGAGAAGTCGGCCTAGTTAGGTGACTTGGAGTAGTATAAATAGAGGGCGCTAGAGCTCATTTGTACACACTCTCTCTCACAACTGCATAAGACCAGTGGTGCACAAGTTTGGAGAGGAGTTGTAGCTGCAGCTGCTGCAACTGGCATTTTCGATTTTGGCTTGGACTTTCTCTTGGTTATGGTTTGGACTTTCTCTTGGTTATGGTTTGGACTTTCTGCTTTGTACGCTAGCTCTGGAGAGAGGTACACTACCTTGATTGGCTATTGGTTCTAGGGTTTGCTTCCAAAATTATTCTCTCTGTCAAGGTTAAGGTGCTCGAGGGTGGCATTTGTGCTTATGGTTGGGTGGCAATATTGAGATATTGTCTATGGTGAAACAAGTACACCTATTTTTCTAACAAGTTAGTGGGGTTCTATATTGATTCGGATCCGTCGAAGCATTGGCTCTCAGGGAAGGAGCCACTCTTGGTAATCTCTTGCACATGCTTATTAGTCAGGCAAATCATGTTGTATGAAATTGCACCTATTATAGCACTGAGAACAATCTGCATTGAATTTGAAGAAGCCATGAGTATCACAACCTGAGATTCTTTCTTTTAGGGAGTTTTACATGCCTGCTTTATTATTAATACTCCATGAAAAGAACAAAGGGATTACATGTTACGCACAAAACTCATCTGAACTATACTCCTTTCAAACATGAATGCACAGAGACGGGGAAATGAAATACAGTCTGCAGTTTTACTGCGTGGTTTACAGACAACGTTTCACACCTATGAAAGTTTATATATCCAAATTATAGCAAATCATCTTAACTACACACATCTCAAACATGACTACACACACAAAAAATATGAATGGGGATTTATGTGCGTTTATAGGCTTTTGAATTTTGTCTATGCACAGATGGAGGCTAAAGAGATTGCATATTATAGATCGCACAAAGGATATTCTAAAATGCATGATCCTTTAAAATTGGTATCCACTCATCTAGTCTCTCAATGTGTACGTTGGCTCTATAGTGATCAAGAATATCTGGAGAAGGAAACGAACATGAATGCTTTAGATTATGAGCTAGTCCTAGAGAGAAAGAAGGTAGTATCTAAAAAAAACAAACTCAAAAATCTATGTTAAGTTCAGTGCCAAAAGGCATGATTTCAACCTCTAAAGATCAATCTTTTACCACTTAACAAGTAAGGTAGACCTAACTACTAGTAGAAGTGAAGTGACTAACCAAGGAGACACCAACAAACATTGGGGCACTATTGAAGGCGATCCTGGTAACACTGGTGGGGTTGGTTCAGAGAACTCAAGCCTGAGAGAGAGCAACCAAGCACCCAAGTGGTAGCCAAGGAGCAATTAGAGCAGCACGATAAATCCAATCTTGATATTGCAAGCAAGTACAAGCATGAACATGGGATTGGTAGGAGGATCCTCTATTCCAATTAAAAGATAATCATGGTTTCAACAATTCCTCTTTGAAGATGACCATGGAACAACATTAGAGACCTTTTCACTTGACAAAAAGAAAAAGGTGTTAAAAAAGAAAACACACAAGAAAAGGAAAACAAATGCCAATTAGGTTATGATTGAGACCATCTAGGCTATCATTGCTGATGTAAAGACAAATTACAACCACTACAAACAGTTATGCATATACCTTAAAATGGTGATCTTACCCATCTCTTTGGTCATTCCAAATTAAATGCAAGGAGCTCAATTTAGAATCTTGGAAATGGAAGGAATTTGTTGCATATGCATTAGTGAGAATAGCCTATCAATGCAAAATATTTTCTTTAATTCCTTTTTTTTCATAAAGAAATTGTAGATGAAGCTATGATAGTGATGGAACAATTCGTGTGGAGATATATAGATATAACCAAAAGCGAGACTGTTTAGATTGTTATCCCCATTTTGTGGATAACTAAGGAGATTATGTCTCGAGGCCCTCAGGTTGCAGATATGGAGTGCCAAGAGACTACATGACCAACAATATCCTTTTGCACAGATGGAGACCCTTCTCACCACCATAGAGGTCGTAGATTTCCAGATGGCATCCACCACATCAGCTGGCTTCCGGAAGGCAGTGGGCCTTGCTCCATGAGGTACAAGTCAGTGTTATGGTAAGCATCATTTCAATATTTAAGCCATTTAAGTATGTTGTATCTTAGATTGCTCTAGATTTCATGATATATGCTTGGACTTTATGCCTTTTTCCCTACTTCACCTTGAAGGTTGACATTGTGCCCTAGTAAGTGGTCTTCCTTGGGGATGGGTTTGCTACTAGGAACTCTCTTGAAGAGCCATCGTATCGTTCCCGACCATACTTACTACTTTTCATCACTATTTCCCCCCATTTCCTTATCTCTTCGGATTTTTGGGTGTATTGACCCAAGAAGGGGTTGTCTCTCATTCTATGGGAAGAAGGGGCTGAAGGCCCAAAGGGATTGATGTTGGGTAAAAGATAAAATCCTATGTATGAATCTTCTAGATGCTTCACCCAAGGATCACCCAAGAAAACAATGTAACACTTATCTTTGAGTAAAGGGGGACCCATAATAAAATATGATTAAAAATGCTTAAAAGGTTAGCTAAGGATAGGAGGTGTCATTATGAGCCGACCTATCATGTCCATGAATATCTAGTGGTATGACATTACTATCATTTGGTCACCAAGCCAGGGTAATGGCTCTCAGTTGCATGGTTGAGAGAAAGGGGCTCTCATCACGAGCCAACCTTCTCATTTCCACTAGGTGTTTGTGGGTGACATTGCCATTATCTGGACACCACGCCAGGGTAGTGGCCTTCAACCTTTCCTTAAAATTATGAAAGAATGGAAAACAATGGGCTTGGAAAAAGTGCATTGCAGACGAAGGTACCATACACCCTCTACAAAGGCACCAATGAATGAGACACTACGACCTCTTGTATGTCATGGGCCCTATGCCCATTAAGTCTTGACCCTAACCACTTCACCCACTTTACATGGCTTAAAAAGAGATCTCTTGGAGTCTCTCCTTGACCTAGGGCAAGATCTACCCAATAGGACACCTCATCAACCCTCCCATATTCAAGCTTGACAAGTCTCATAATGTCTTTGAGCAATTAATTGTTTGATATAATGATCTTTGATGCACATGCTTAGGTGGCTCATTTATTGATTGGATTCACTTATCATGATGTTATGACTTGAGATCCTTGGAGGGCGTGCTTATTTTTCTTTGCAGGACCTAGTTGGTGGACATTTTTGGAAGAACAAGCCTAGCTTGGGCTTCCATGGCGCTTGAAGCCCACAGCTGGATGTCGAGGGCCTGCATGCCGAATGAGAAAGATCAAACTTGGAAGGCCTTAAAGATGACTTGGACGACATCACCTAGCCCTCACATGCCAAACGTTTTGCCTAGGAGAGGCAAAATGTTTCTTCTAGAGGCATGACGTCACTTAAGAGGGTTAGGGTTTGGTGGTGTGGTTGATGCATTGGCACTTGGACATTTTGAGGAGAATTGGGCTTTGACCATGAAGGAAACAACTTGGATGCTTGACATGTGGCTTTGGCAAGCCTAGACATCCTCCTCCTACACCAACGATTTGCTCCTAGTGCCATGTTCCCCAAAGGGGTGACGTCCTTCTAAAATTAGGGTTTTCTTATGTGCAAAAGTGAGTTTTTAATGAATTGTTTAATATTACTTTGTTAAGGGGGCAAGATTAGGGTTGTTGACCCTAGTCTTGTGTTTTACCCCCAAATATGTGGACAAATTACCTTGGTGACATTTTGTATAAATAAGAGATCATAAGATCTCATTTTAACATAACTCTCCTTCTTGTGAGAGGTACTTGGACTGAAATTTTCGCTCTCTTTGGCTAGCTCTCTCTTTGTGCTCTTGTTTATGCCTATTTCTTGGGTTATTGGTTGATGGAAGTGATGCGCTAGCCTTGGAAGGCTTTTCTCTAGCTTTTATGGTGGTTTGTCTTAGTTTTTTCCTTGAATTGGTAAGTTTTTTTGCATTGTGCTATCATTGTTATTCAAGTCAAGGTTATTTTGCTAGAGCTTGGTGGGAAGTATAAGGGCATACACCCCCACCATAGCCTCCACTATTTTATATTTACATGTTATTGGTTTAACTAGGGTTTACTAAGAGAAGTATAAGGGCATACACCCTCTTAGCTGAAACCCTAGCTAGAGATACTTGCCTTGGGGAGTAAGAGGATTTACACCCCCAAGGAGGTAGTACCTCTAGCACTTTCTTTGCTCGACTCCATTAACCCATTTTTTAAAAGCCCTAGTCATTTATTTGTTGCATTGGAGAAACAAAATTATTGCCTTGGAAAACGTGATTTTACAAGTTTTAAGTCTCTTTCTTTGGAGAGGTGTTCCTTGAGCGTTTGGCTCTCTTGCCTCATTAAGGCGTCTCTGTTCAACCACTACAAATTGCACTGTAATAGACATTAACCTACAGCCATTAGGGCTGCACTAGCCCTAGTAACTAACCCTAACTAGCTCCTAAACTAACCCTAGACTAGGCCTAAATTTCTGCCCTACCCCTCTACTAACCTAGGCACATCCTTTGAGCCATTTATAAGTGATTTGTGTTGGATAACTTTGCTGATATAGGGCTTGGTTTGCTACAGCCATAAGGCTGATAACTTAACTGCAGAAACCCTAATATAAAAACACTTATAACTTGTACTTTAACATTCAAAATTTGCTAAAAGTTTGCCAACATATTCTACTTGGTTTAAAGCATTTCTTGGGTGGTTTCTTTACTGATTTCAGTGGCTGATTTTACTGTTGTAACAAGTTTTCTACATCCATAAGCCTGATAATATCTCTGCAGTAAGCTTTTGTTTCAGCCTTGCTATTTGGGCTAAAGTTGTTGCTTAATCATTGGTGAGTTGAGCTAGCTTCCACTAGCTTTATCTCTTGTTTATTTATCACATACTTAGCACTTATTTTGCAGCCCTTGTTATCTTTATTGAGTTGATATATATCATTTATTGTTTCTACAAATTAGGGACAGCAAGCTTAACTTGCTTGTCCAACTAACATATTACACTACATGCTTGGTTTTCCTTGTGTCTCGAGCAGGTATTCACATTTGGCAGATCACTCAACTCATTTGGCGATCCTTAAAACCTCCCAAGACCTCATTCCAAGACCTTCATACCATCTACATTTGACCTCTAGGGACTGTTGATATTATGGTAGCTGCGGGAGGTATTAACCTCGACGTGTAACCCTGACAAGAATAGAATATTCGAGGAAGCAAGAAGAAACCCTAAAGACTTGGACATAACCCTAGAAGACAAGTCAACTAAAGGAAATATTTAATATTGAGTGTTTAGCCTCCAGAATGAGAAGTCGGCCTAGACAACTAAGGAGAAACAGTATTAATACAGGTCACCAGATCTCATTTGTCACACACAACTCGCAACTGCAGAAATGTAGAAGTGCGCACTGCAGAAACTGGGTAAGTGCGCAAGTCTGGTGAGTAGCTGCAGCTACAGCTACTACAACCTGAATTCTCGGTTTAGGCTCGGACTTTATATTGGTTATGGTTTGGACTTTCTGCCTTGTGTGCTAGCTCTGGAGAGAGGTACGCTACATTGATTGGCTATTAGGCCTAGGGTTTGCTTCCAGAATCATTCTTTGTCAAGGTTAAGGTGCTCGGGGGTGGCTTCGACCTATGGTTGGGTGACAATATTGCTATATTGTCTATGGTTAAACAAACACATCTATTATTTCTAACAGGTTATGGGCCCACACTATCTTTGGACAGTCTAACTGCTGGAAGATAGATTGGGAGGGTTTGCTCAGTTGCAGTTGCAGCCAGTTTTTACTGCAACAACGAAACCCTAACCCTCTTGTTGAGGCACCTTAAGTGAAGAGATTGACCTAATTTCTGGATAGCTTA
>JASDQU010321884.1:0-13069 GCA_032191745.1 Picea mariana | reverse complement strand
CGACCCTAGGGGGTTTGCGCACCTCCTGGGACACTGGATGCGCCCCAAATGATTCCACCAACGAAATCAGCTACTATAGACCTCAAAATGATCATCTCGCCAAATGCGGAACTGGGTTGAGAGGGTTTCCTTGAATCTGCTCTGATGCTCCGTCTGCAACCTCAAATGTCCTGTCGGAAGAGCGACACCCTAAATGACTGGATGATGTGCCTTGCAAGATTCCATTGTTAGAATCTGATGGAAAGTGGCTCAATCTAAGAACCCTGAATGGATCTCAACTAGGTCAGAAGGAAAATGCAATCTGATCTTGGACCTCGTGCAACTCCACAAACCCTCAATCTGACTTGCACCCTCACTGGCTGAGCTGCACACACTGCAACTAGATACTCCTGAATAGCACGGTGAAATACCTGTGTGGTATCTCTGATGGGCTAGTGTGTGTCTCTCACTCCCTGCTAGCCTACTCTTGGGAATGAGACATCACATTCCTCCCTTCCCGAGATTGCTTGTCCTCAAGCAACATCAATCTTGGGTGCTACAAAATATGCTCTTCCTCCCATGTGGCATCCTCCACTAGAAGACCCCTCCATCTAACCAAGCACTCCATGATGACCCTGCTCCTCAACCTGCACTCTCTCTGCTCTAATACCTTCTTTGGCACTAGCTCCAACTGGCCCTCCTCATCTAAGGGTGGTAACTCCTCTAAAATACTAATCTGTTGTCCCACGACATTTTTAAGACAAGAGACGTGAATGACATTATGAATCTTGCTACCCTCTGGTAGCTCTAGTTCGTATGCCACCTCACCTATCCTCCTGATGATTCTGTATGGCCCATAAAACTTTGACTTCAGCTTCTCTGCTCCACTCCTCTTCAAGGAGGATTGTCTGTATGGTTGTAATCACAGAAAAACCAAATCCCCTACCTCAAAACTGCGCTCGACTCTGTGTCGGTCTGCATATATCTTCTGCTGGTTTTGAGCCATCTGCAAGTTCTTCCTCACTGACCATAGAATCCTCTGACACTCCTCCACCCAATCTTTGGCCCCCAAGACCCGGTTGTCCCCAAACACAGTCTCCACAAAGGAGGGTGCATCGTATCCATACAATGCCCTGAACGGTGACATCCTGATGGACATATGGTAAATTGTGTTGTAACAATACTCACCCATGTGTAACCATCTCACCCATGTGCGCTGCTGCCCCCCTACATAGTTCCTCAGATACCCCTCCACCCATTTGTTGACGATCTTTGTCTGTCCATCTGTCTGTGGGTGGTATCTGGTACTCGTAGCTAGATATGTGCCTGTAAACCTGAACAGCTCCTGCCAAAACGTGTTGATGAAGCGCCCATCTCTATCACTGACTATCTGCCTAGGTAAACCATGTAACCAGAATACCTCCCTGAAAAACAACTCTTCTACCTGTATGGCCTTGTAGTCTGTGGGTATGGAAAATAAATGTGAAAATTTAGTCAATCTGTCGACCACCACAAATATACAATCCCTGCACTACACTCGAGGAAGGCCTGTAATAAAATCCATAGATATGCTCTCCCATTTCTGCTCTGGAATGGGTAGAGGCTGTAGCATTCTTGCGGGGTGTGTCTACTCAAAATTGTTCTGTTGACAATTTGTGCACTCCTAGATATGCTTCAACACATCATCCTTGAGACCCTTCCATGAGAATCTCTCCCTGATCTGTCTATATGTTTTGAAGTACCCCTAATGCCCTGCTATAGGCGAATCATGACACACCTTCAGAATTTCCCCCTTCAGGGTAGATTCTGGAACCAAGTAGATCTGGTCCTTGTAGAATATGATGTCATTAAGAACCCGATATATCTCATTGACCACCTGTCCATCCATCACCTCACAAGAAAAATTGTCTTTTGAGTACTCCACCAACAAATGAGCTTTCCAATATGTACAAATGTCGATCATCGAACATCCTGCTGGCCTCCTGGACAAGGAATTTTCTACGATATTCCTTTTTCCCTTGACATACTCAATGTAAAAGTCAAAGGCTTGGATCTTTGAGACCCACTTTTGTTGTCTCTCGCTAAGATCTTTCTGATCTAGGAAATACTTGAGATTGTTATGATCAGTCTTTACTACAAATCTCCTGCCTACCAGATATTGCCTGAATTTGGTTAAAGCATGCATGATCGCTAGCATTTCCTTGTTGTAAATCAGATAGGGTCTCTCAGAATCATTGAGCTTCCTTCTCTCAAACAAAATGGGGTGCCCCCCCTGCATCAAAAATGCTCCAATCCCCACCCCTGATGCATCGCACTCTAAGAAAAACGGTTGTGAGAAGTCTGGAAGGGATAGAACAGGGCATGTGCTCATAACCTCCTTCATTTTGTCGAATGTTTGTTGTGACTCATCTATCCAATGAAAATCACCCTTCTTGGTCAAGTCTGTGAGCGGTGCTCCCAACTGTGAAAAACCCTTGACGAACCGCCTATAGTAACTGCATAACCCAAAGAATTCTCTCAGCTCTGTGAGGTTCTTGGGCATTGGCCAATCCAAAATGGCCCTGATCTTTTCCTGATGAATCTATACTCCCTTCCCACTGATGATATGCCCCAATTACAGTATTTCTCTCATGCCAAATTCACATTTGGATTCCTTGGCATATAATGACCGTGCCTGCATAATATCCAAGACCTCCCCCAAATGTGCTAGATGATCATCCCATGTCTTGTTGTAGATCAATATATCGTCGAAGAATACCAGGAAGTACTTCCTCAACTATCCTCTAAATATGTGATTCATACAAGACTGGAAAGTGGCTAGTGCGTTGGTCAATCCAAACGGCATGACCAAGAGCTCAAAGTGTCTGAAATGGCACCAGAACGTTGTCTTCTCAATGTCCTGCTCCCTGATGTTGATCTGATGGTATCCTGAGCGTAGATCAATCTTAGTGAATAAAATGGCCCCATGTAACTCATCCATCAACTCATCTATGCATGGAATGGGGTATCGATTCTTGATCATTTTCTTTTTGAGCGCTCTGTAATCGATGCACATCTGTAACATGCCATCCTTCTTCGGTACCAGAATGACTGTAGATGCAAAATGACTCATGATGGGCCTGATGTGCCCCATAGAGAGAAATTATTTGATTGTTTTCTCAATATCACCCTTGAATTTCTTGGGGTGCCTATAGGGTGTTGTAATCATCGGTGTAGCCCCTGCCTCTAACTCAATCATGTGCTCAAAACCCCTATCGGATGGTCTCCTTGGTGGTATCGGCCCAAATACTGGCTCATAATGACCCATAAGCTCTCTGATATGTGGATGGTAATGCTCCCTACCCTCAGGATCCTTTCACGTGGTGATCAAACACTTTGTTGCATAAGCCACATCACCATGACAAAAGATCCGCTCCATCCTCTTTGTTGATACTGCTCAAGGTGATCCTGTAGACATGCCTCTCAGCACAACTCTCGATCCATTGGCATCTCTGAAGCTCATGTTCAATGTCTGATAGTTGAACCCAATCTCCCCCAATGAATATAAACACTGTACCCCTAACACGACATCGGTATCTGATAGGTCAACTACATAGAAGGTGTCTCTCAAGGTGTAGTTTCCTAGTTTGACCTCTAGGTTGGGGATCATGTCCAAACATGTCATCGTGTATCCATCATCCACTGCCACATGGAATCCCTCAAACTCCTCTGTGCGTAACCCCCTCCTGGATACTAAGGACGCATCTATGAAGTTGTGGGTGGCCCCACCATCAACTAAATTTGTCATGCGTTGCCCTATACAAGGCCCTCAAGCCTGAGAGTGTTGTACCTGGGTACTCCTGAAAGGGTGGCTATGGTTCCCCCTTTCACCTCTCTATGAGGTTTTGCCTCCTCCTTGGGCTGTGCCCTTGCCGGTATCTGAGGTTTCTTTGATTGCTTCTCTAGCTCATGAGTGGTCTCAGTATATGAATCACTGTCCATCGGTGCCTCATGATTCTCATCCTCGTCCTCACTGCTTGATTCCACTTCAATGTAGTGGATCTGTCCCTTTCCCATGCATCTATGCCCTGGTACCCAAGGATCTCTGCAAGAGAAGCAAAGCTTCTTCCTCGTCAACTCCCGTCTTGTATCATCATCCAACTTGGGATTTCCCTTCCATTCCCTTTGTGGATTCTTCTTATCCTTGTCTCTCTGTGGTACAAAGGGTTTGGTAAAGGGTTTAGATTTTGGCACGGAGTCCACCAAATCTCTAGCGCGTCAGATGACATCCTGCAAGGTGTGAGGCTGGTATGCCTTCACCCATCCTCTTAAGGGTTCTATGAGCCCTTCTGTAAATAACATGATCAACCGAGGCTCAGATATATCTGTCACTGCCACTGCTACCCTATGAAAATCTAATATGAATGTCTATGTTGTGCCAGTTTATCTCAACTGGGCTAGATCTTTGAAATGAATCTCAGGATCCCTCCTGTCAAATATATCCATGAGTCTCTTTGTGAACTCTTTGTGGGAGGTGATGCGACTGTGGTCTAGTGTCACCAATCCATGATACCACCACTCGTGTACCTCACCCTCCAAGTGTAAGGTAGCGAAACTAATGGCTTTTGATTCGGTCATCTGGTTGAGCTTGTAGTAGGTGTCTAGCTTTTGTACCCAAGCTCTAGCGGTGCATTTGGATGATCCGTCAAAATAAGGTATGGTGAGTTTACCAACTTTTCGGATGAAATCAATGTTATGCCCCTACTGCTGCTGCGGCTGTTGCCCTCCCCTCTGTGGCTCTCTGGGGCGGTTCCTGAGTCTAAGTCCACAATACTCAACTAAGGTCATATCCTAATGGAAGTCACGACCCAATGCTGCATACTCTCTCTGATACTCTGCAATGTCCTCTGCATGAGTGGGGGCTCTCTGTGTTATCAACATTTGTGCTGCTGCTGGGGGTTCCCTCTAGAAACTGGGAAACAACTGTCAGGGAATCCTACTCACAGAAGTATATGTGCGAGTGGGAGACTAGGGTCTACTGCCTGCCCCTGAGTTCCCCTGTACTGCATGTGGGGCTTGGGTGCCTGGAATATCCACCATAGCCAATCTATCAACCACCTGAGCCAAGGACTGTGACATGGTTCGATGACTAGCTATCATATCACTAATAACCTGCATGAAGGTTGCCTCTAGTTCCATGGGGGCCTTACCACTTCCCTCTGGTCACTCATATCTGTCACCTAGTATCCTCTCTGCTTCATGCTCGGCCTCACGCTCTGCTCTTCTCTCTGCTTCTCTATGTGCCTCTTCCTCTTCCTCTGAACTGGGAGGGAAAGGAGGAAAGTTAGGCCTAGGCCTTCTTTCCTTGCGCTTGTTGTAAGTGACATATTTGTCACCTACATGCTCACGACCGTTTGGTTCTTCTGTTGTACTCATTGTCTTTAGTCACAAGTTGGCAGGACTAAAGCTCTGATACCATTGAAATATCCCTGATCCCGCTCATCAAGATATTTGCTATTGATCTAATGTTTTGTCTTGCAGATCTGATACATTGGGGGTTTTTGGATGCGTTTTTATCTTCAGATCTGATACTCCGTGATCAGAAGATGAAGTCATATCTAATGCATGCACAGATAGATCAACGAAATAAGCGATTCCAGAGAAGTACGGTAATCACTACAAGATGGAAAACTCGTCTAGAAGGTCAGACCCATCGAAATGAGCTGGAAACTGTCCCAATAAAAGTACCCTAGCCTCTGGACTGAAATGGATGAGTGTTGGATGTCAGATCTGGTCTCTGAGGCACTGGATCTTGACCCCTAGGGGGTTTTCACACCTCTTGGGACACTGGATGCACCCCAAATGATTCCACCAACGAAATCAGTTGCTTTAGGACTTAAAATGATCGTCTCACCAAATGTGGAACTGGGTCAGGAGGGTTTCCCCGAATTTGCTCTGATGCTCTGTCTGCAACCTCAAATGTCCTGCCGAAAGAGTTGTTCCCTAAATGCCTGGATGATATGCCCTGCAATATTCCACCGTAATAATCTGATGGAAATTGGCTCAATCTAAGCGCCCTGGTTAGATCTCAACTGGGTGAGAAGGAAAATGCAATCTAAGCTCGGACCTCGTGCAGCTCCACAAACCCTCAATTTGACTTGCGCCCTCACTGGATGAGCTGCATACACTACAACTAGATACTCCTGAATAGCACGGTGAAATACCCGGGTGGTATCTCCGATGGGCTAGGGTGTGTCTCTCAACACCGAAACCGATCAATGGTGGTGGTTTTCTTCCAGAAATCCACAAACTAGTAAAGTCGACTCTCTTCCTCCTCTGGGAACTCTCAACATCAAATCATAACAATGCATAATGAGGAATTAGGTCAAATTCCTCCCTTTATACCATTCCCAATCTAATTCACCATTGACCTCACTTCAGTTAGGCGTTTTTCCTCCTAAGGTGAATAATTAATTAATTAAGTCCCCCTTTAGCACCTTTTCATTCTAATTCTTCGTTGACTTAGGCTTAAGTGACTTTCCCTAAGTTTTTTTGGCTTAATTCATCGTTTAGCCATCAATACACCCTTATTTCTCCATCTTGTTCCATGTTTGTGCCTGACTATAGTCTACGGGAACACATAGACTAGTAAGTCACTCCCTGCTGGCCTACTCTTGGGAACGAGACATCACATAAAGAGGGGCATCAGTTGGTGTTCACTAGTAAACAATTATGTCACCAAAATTTGGAAAAGTTCACCTATGAAAAATAAATGATGCCTATTCATCATGTTGTCAATACATGGCACCCATATCTCCATATCAGGCACTTCTAGATCAATATGAATCCTTACCGATACCCAAATGGCTTGAAGAGGTACAACAAGATTGGTTGGCTAATGACACAATAATTCAACTCATCTAATGACTCAAGGAGAACTACAGCCCCCTACAAGATATACTCAGCAGCAAAACACCTTGTGGTATAAAGGGTGTATATTTTTGGTACAATACAAGTGTTAACATAATTCCATTCATCTCTTACCATGGGGCACTTTGGCTTTTATAAAACATACAAAAGAGCTAAGTGTTCCTCCTTTTGGTGAGGCATGAAATAGTGAACCCTCTTGGGGTATTATAATCGCTATCAACACTTTCCACTATATAGGATGACCTTTCCATGGAATTTTTAGTGGGCCTCCCTAAAACCGACAACAAATTTGTTATCATGGTGATAGTTCATTGCCTTTCCAAATATGCTAACTTGTGTGCCTTACCACACCCATTTATTCCATTCACGATGGTCCAAGTCTTTATGGATCAATTTTTTAAATTACATGGAATGTCTCCCGTTGTGATGGATTATGATCCCATCTTCACCAACAAATTATAGCAAGAGTCGTTTAAAACATAGGGCACACACTTTAAAATGAACATGGCTTATCATCCCCAAATAGATGGTCAAACAAATGCTGTCAACAAGTGCCTCGAAACTTGTTTGTGATATTTTTCATTAGACCATCACCACTATTGGGTTCAATTGCTATCCTTTGTCGAATGGTGGTACACTACTACTTAGCATGGAACTACCAAAATGTCACCATATGAAGATGTCAATGGCTAAAACCCTCCCTCAGAGATTTCATATTTACCAAGCACATCTAAAGTTTAGGTAGTGGATAGTACACTTAAGGCCAAAGAAACCATTCTTAGTACACTCAAGGACAATTTTATTTTGGCTCAAAAAAATGAAGCATCAAGTAGACCAACATTGCTTTAAGCATTATTTTGTAGAATGGGATCATATGTTTCTTTTTCTCTAGCCCTATAAGGACACCTCTCTCAAATACAAGGGCCACCAAATGATAACATCAAAGTTCTATGGACCTTATCGTATCCTCCATTGCATTGGACATATTGCCTATAGATTGAATCTTTTGGCCACTCGAAGATCCACCCAGTGTTTTATGTGCCCCATTTAAAGAAGGTTTGGGCTTGAATTGTTGAGTTGAAAAAATGTTTTTCGAACTTGATGAAGAAGGGTCCATTTGGTTATAGATGGAAGCGATATTGGCCATAAGAGAGCACCACTTGTGCTAGCACACTATTCGGGAAGTCCTAATACATTGGAAGGATATACAGTGTGAAGATACCCCTTGGAATCGATAACGATTTTACAGTGGCTTCCACACCTCCATCTTTGAGGAAAATGTTGCTTTAGAAGGGGAAGGGCATATTAGGGCCATACTCTAACCTCCCTACTTTAGGGTACTTAGGAGTTAGTTAATTAATGTACAAGCCCATCTTCTTTGAATATGGATCGTTAGATAGTTAGAGGGTGGTTACTCAATGTATAGGGGTCATCTTTATTAAATAAGACCCATTAGGTAATTGGAACTCATTAATGATGATACCACAAGTAGTTAGAGTTTTATTAGTGCAAAACTATTTATAGAGGTAGAAGGCTATTTAATGTTTGGCCACGTATTTTATCATATTGAAGATTTAACCAATTAGAGGTTCCCCCCTCAAAGAGGCTCATAAACTTTTCTCTCTTTCTTGAATCATCAATACAATGGTTTTTGTTCTATAGGGTTTTTATAATTCTCTCTCTTATTTTACTTTTTGTGGTTTATATTTCTTTGGATATTACTCATAATTTCTTCTATTGTTTAACTACCCGAGTCTGTGATACATTGCAAGAGTCGAGGACAAGTGGAGAAAGGAATGCACTCTTTCGTGTAAAGGTTCAAGCTAAGAATAGAGAGATAAATAAGTGGAGAAAGGAATACACTCTTCTGTATGAAGGTTCAAGCTAAGAATAGAGAGAGATAAATCCTCTTTTTGATAGTGGTTTTTGTTGCTAATTTCAACCCTATTTTGATAAGAGGCATGAATTTATTGGGATTCACCAAGATGGGTTAAGTTATGAGCTAACCAACCAAACTCTAAGTACATGGGTTGTAGATTCAAAAGTTTGAGTAGCACCACAATCTTTATTATGGTATTGTAAGAAATTTATGGCATTCACTTGAATGACTTAAGAATGGTAAGATCTTGGTTTAAAATTGTACTTTAAATGAACATTTATTAATGTCATGCCATTGTGGAATATTCATTAAATTGTGTGGTGTTTTTTTTATAAAAACATTACTTATAAAACTTTGTGTTGTCTCTCGCTAAGCTGTGACATTATGAGAGGTACATTTATGTCTTACAAACACCTACAATCCATACCCCTTCAGGGTTTTGAATCCAAGGCTCCTCACACATATTAATGGCAATAAGATGGTATGAAGGACAATGGGAGGGTTCAAAGTAATGTGTGTGTGAGGGTCAAACTTATGGCAATACAACGATATGAAGAGCAACGAGAGAATTCAAAGTAATGTGTGCGTGAGAGAGTCGGACTTAGGGAAATAAGATGATAAGAAGGGGATTCAGAAGGTTCAAAGCAATGTGCGTGTGATAGGGTCAAACTTAGGTTAATAAGATAATATGAAGGGAAATGGGAGGGTTCAAAGTAATATGTGCATGAGAAGGTCAAACTTTTTGATACATGCTACTTTCTTATGGAAAGGGCATACTTTTCTATTCGTGTTGCTCAAGGAATTGCTTCTAACATATAGAGTTAAAAACATTGATTATTGTATCAAAGAAACTAAAGGTAATACTCACAAAGCTAAGGGAAATGGGAGGGGAGGGTTCAAAGTAATATGTGCATGAGAAGGTCAAACTTTTTTATACGTGCTACTTTCTTATGGGAAGGGAATGCTTTTCTATTCGTGTTGCTCAAAGAATTGCTTGAACATATAGATTTTAAAATATTGATTATTGTATCAAAGAAACTAAAGTTAATACTCACAAAGCTGGAAAGTTGTTTTATGGAGCACTATAATCTTATAGTCAATTTCTCTTTAGTGGTTGGAATTTGGAGTTTGGCAATACAAGGAGTGTTTTGATAATTTGGTTCGATTTAAATTTGAGAACTCTAGAAGAATCATTGCAATACACATAGAAGTAAATCATGATAGAATTATAAGCATACTTTGAAAATGGATTCTTAACAAAATTGTAGTTGGAAAAAGATCTTTGCATACCTTCAAATTAGATTCTTATCAAAATAAGGGGAAGAGAAATCAACATTCTTGACTTGAAATCCAATAAGATTTATTTTGGATTTGGTAAAATTGTAAATATTAAACATTAACATTGTACAATGCAAATACTATATAAACATTAAAAGTTGTTCAATCAATTTTTACATTAAAAACAATCAATTTTATTTAAGGGCAACACCAATCCTCAACATGGCTGCAACTTAAGGGTATTGAACACCTGTTGCCTAGCACCAATCCTTAACATGACTGCAATATAAAGATATTAAAGTTGTCGAGCAAACAAAACCCATACCTTAACCAGTGGAATTAGCTAAAATTAACTTAATAAATATTATTTAATCAAATTTAAATTATTTTAAAAAGATTAAACCCTTATTCAAGAATATTTCCAATGGCTATATGATGAGCGTACCCCGCTGCTTTATCAGTAATGCTTATGCCATGATGACCCACATTAATGAATAATTCTTGTTAGTTTTTAGTAATAACAAAATATGCAATTAAATACGAAAAATGAAAAGGTCGTGATCCAAATCGCAGCGACTATCATTGACATCTTATAAACAAAAAGTTGAGGCGAGGTTTTTAATAAGAAACGCTCCATTTCTTCGATGTTTTCTCTCTAAAAAAGGGTTTAAAATTGCCTATCAAACCCCGAGATGCCAGAGATGCCATTTACGATATTATTCATTTTTGTCTTTACGTTAACGACAAATACTGTCTTCAACAAATTTTATGTCATAAATCGGTGGGAATTGATGGGACAGAAAACGATGGCCCCAAAGTCGATGAATGCCCCTATATATCTCGGTGGAGGTGATCGATTTCATTTTTTTTTAAGAGTTTTTGAGTTTTTTTTTTATTTTTTCTGTTTGATTTTGTTTGATTTGGTGATGAATGGTTTGATCTGTAGGTTTGAGTGGTTAAGTTTGTATAATCTGAGTGCTCCAAGAGTTTTTCAGCAAGTTGAATCTATTTATGCATTCAAAAAAACAATTTAAACAACAGAAAATAGAGATTTTATCCAAATTTACATCCCCATATTTTGACCAATTCTTACCCAAAAACCCAAAAGATAAAACGTTTAACCAACATATATGGATAAGACCCAAGAATCGACAAAGATAAAATTTGCTTTGTAACCACTTAATTTGTCAGTTTAAAAATTTCTTTATCTATCAATTTTCTTTGTTTAAAATTATCAAAACAAACACTAACTATCACATTTAAAGATAGTTTAATTTTGAAATTCCTACGCCGTGGGCCCTGGGCCAGAGACCCTCGGACTTATTCCATCCCTGTACAACATACTGTTCCACGTTGACGCAGCCATGCCCACTCATATGAGGGTCGTCTGTCTAATTTTACACCTATAATTTAGCTTCCATTCTGACACATTCATTTAATATATTTTACAAAACCAGTGTAACTGTGCCATCGCTAGCCACCAACACTATAATTTTATTGCACTTCGCAGATGGTGAATTACTTCGATTTGAGGATTTCTTTCTTGTCTAGGTTAAACATTTAATTTTTTTGAACTTTTTCACTTAAATTTGAAACAGATTTGGTGAAATCTCTATTTTGTTTTATTTAAATTGTATTTTTAAGTTATAAATAGATTTGGTAGTTTGAAAAATTTTCAAAATATTCAATCTATATAAACTCAATTAATTTGAAGTTTCAATAAAATTTCTATTTTGTTTTGTTTAAATTGTATTTTTGAATGCATAAATGGATTCACCACCTTGAAAAACCCTCAAAACACTCTATCTATACAGATTCAATCAAATTGAAGTTCCAATAATTTTTGATTGGATTTCAATAAAAATTGATTGGAAACTATGCCTATACAGATTCAATCAATTTGAAGTTCCAACAATTTTTGATTGGATTTCAATAAAAATTGATTGAAAAATATGCCTATAATAGAACATTAAATGTTACCTGCTGTCTAAAGTTATCTGAGTGCTCTACATTTGAACATTTTACTAATTAAAAACTTAAAATTAGTTGCTATAATTGCATCACTTTACAGAAAACTACCATAACTTCATTTACACAATATTTGTAAGAGACAGATTGACATATAGATTCCTATGAGACAAATCTAAATAGAGTCGTATAAAAGTTCTACCTTTTGGGGTTTTTAGCCCACTTTTTCTGTTTGATTTTGCAGGGGATGAATGGTTGGATCTGCAGATTTGAGTGGCTAAGTTTGTATAATCCTAATGCCCCAGGGGTTTTTCAACACGCTGAATCCATTTATTCTTTCTTATAAAGTCAATTTAAATAACAGAAAATAGAGATTTTGTCTAAATTTACATCAGAAATTCCAACCAATTCCTGCTAAAAAAAAAAACCCAATAGTAAAAACGTTTAGCCAAGTCCAATATAAATTATATAAATCATGGACATGTGATTGACTTTTTCCCGATTCAACCTTGGTCTTGGTCTTGTTTCGCGTGAAAGGTAGATGGTTTTCGAATATTGGTGAGGACGATTGCCAAAAATATGATACCTATCTCCAAACTCAACTCACAGAGGACATGTTAGATAATCAGTCCGAGAAAATTGTTTTATTTCCCCACGCAGTTCGATAAATTAACCATAGATGAACGAGAAATGAATACGAACGATTACTATAGTTAAATTGTAGAAGTGTGCTGTACGATCCAACTTCAAAATATAACATGTAGACAATTCCGTGGAAGATTTATTGTTACTAAGATCTTCTCATATATGAGAAGATATGGACACAGACGCATCAGGACAGAAACAAAAATCTACAGCGATATATGTTTTTTTAGTCGATTTTCACATCATTGGAAGATCTCACGACTTTTCCTGCTCAGCAACTTTGGCCATCTTCTTCTGGCGGGCGAGCTCGATGTCTCGGCTCATCTTTCTGGTGTACATCTGAGCGAAAGTGATGGGCTCTTCCATGAAGCACTTCTCGCCTTCCGCCTCCTTCACAACTCCATCCAACGG
>JASDQU010321882.1:0-10792 GCA_032191745.1 Picea mariana | reverse complement strand
TCGCTCCCGACTGTTTTTTGAAAAATGCGCTCCCACGCTCCCGCTTCCCGCTCCTGCTTCGCTCCCACGCTCTGGCAACACTGGTTGAGATAAGGTGGTTGCTAGGATTATAAGGAGATTAGTTGATATTAGTTGCTAAGATAGGGAAAATTAGTTGCTTAGATTGAGGAGATTAGTTATCTCACTTAAAGCATAAATAAGACAAGATGGGAGAAGTTTTAGACACCAAGGAAGAGCAAGAAGGAGGCCAAGGAAGGGGAAGAATCGGCATAATAGAAAGAAGATCAGTGACAGGCAATTTGCAGATCAGATAATCTTTTTGCAACAGATCCGTACAGTCATATGGACAGAACTGTACAACAGTGCCTCAGATCTGTTTCAACAGTTTTCTCATTCAGCAGGCTGAAAACCTCAGTTTTGAAGTGTCCTTGTAAGTTTTGATCATTAATGCTTAAGCTGATTTTAAGGAGACAAATTCTTGTGTACTTCAAAAGTTATTTTGCTTCCGCTGTTTATATTTTCTAACTATATATGTGACTGTTGCATATTCAGAATTTTAATTCTGTTATTAATGTAATTCAAGATCTGAGTTATTTAATAAAGAAATATAGGACAATGGTCACCTAGGGCTAGAAAATTTACAATTATTTTAGTAAATGATTACGTTAATGCCAAACCAAATGCATTAATGATACAATATGATTTGACTGTAGCCAAATGTAAGGATTGCACCATTCTCAACACCCCTTAATAAGCTAAACATAGGGATACAGAGATAAATGTTGAAATACAAATGAGATTGGCTTTATGGATACTCAACTCCTTATAAGGTTGGCTCTAATTGAAAATAGAGGCGAGTTTATGTGAATACCTAATTTGACAAAGGTCGATCATAACTGAAATACAAATGAGAGTGGGCATATGAATACCCAACTCAATGCAAGGTTGACTGTGGTTGAAATGAAGATTACACTTCTGCATTCAACAACCCCCTTTCATCTAAACATGGAGCCTGCAGAGAGAAGACATTCCATCATAAGCTACATCCCTCCTTAACACTGAATAGGAGTCAAATAGATAATCCCCCCTGGTAGTATGATTCCACAAGTTGGTGAAAATGGATTTTGGGAGAGGTATAGAAGAAAGATCCACTATAATATGTTGAGAATCATCTATAAAAAATAGTGGGATGGATGCTGCGGACTTATGAGTAAAAACTGCATCAAGCAATGTGAAGAAGTGCTTATTTCACACGCTAGAACAAGTGGTCACAGGCCCACAAATGTCATTATGAACCAGTCGCCGAGAATTAGGCCTCGCATCACAATAGAAGATCCACACTATAAACCACCAACTCATAGAATATAAATAATACTTCCTGTTACCCAACAAGTTGCACTAGGATGGACTTGCAGTTGAGCTGGCAAAGATTGAACAATCACTTCCAAAGATTGAACAATCAGTTGTTCAAATTTAGAGTTCAGAAGTCCATCCGGCCATTATGGCCCCTTTTCTTCTTCTTCTTCTTTACCGCATTTCCATACTCCCATAGGGAATTGTAATAAGATGAGTTAGCATGATGAACTGTGTAAAAGGATTGCCCCCCTTAGACTTAATCGTGAATATATTACTCTAGAATGTTTTTTTTACTTATTAATTATATCTTGCTTGAATTTTTTAACCAAGTTATAATTTTTTGAGTTTTTTCACTCATAACCTCCAAAGCTGGAGTGTGTACTAATGCTTAGGCTTTAGTGTGTGTTGTCTAATTCTAGAGTCTAAGACTCTAATGTATATTACTATGCTAATCATCCTCCTAGAGTCTCACGGAAATGTGCTAAGTCTCCCTTATGGTTTTTAATGTTTTCAGTTAATAAAAATTTCCCGCAAAAATGAGATATTTTAATTGTAAATAATGTATAAGTTAAAAAGGTGGTACTAGGAGGCATTATATACTTTGGGGGTATTCATTTTCACACTCAAAATACCCACTTTACCGAAGTACTACCTTTTTGAGGGAAAATAATGATTATTTAATCACTTAAAGTCATTTTCTCTCAAAAAAGTCAAATAAAAGAAAATAAAGACAAAAATCAGCATTTGCTATTTTTGGGGAAACATGTTGGGACATGTTTTGAGTCAACTGAACTTCACTGGGAGAGTGTGGCACTTAAGGATGGCTAAATTGGGAGTTCAGAAGAGTTATGTGGTCGCCCACATGAGTTTGGAAGCTTTGCCAAAGAAGAGGTGCGCCCCCTTCTCAAGAGGTGGCGCACTCTTGGAGAGAGGCGCCTACCTCTTGAAAGGTGGCAACCTCTTGTTATCGCGCAATCTGTACTTGCCCAAAGCCCAAGGCAAGAGACAAGATTGGCGTAACAAGGGGGTGACCTATCACTGTCACCTTAATATGAAACCCCTTTCTGTTTAGGAGTGGAAGAAACTACCCCAAGGGATACGTCCCTAGTGACCTAAAGGGTTGGTGAAATGAAGTAAAGATATAAAGATACCCACCCTCTCACTGGTCACTCAAATCAAATGGTAATGCTGGGTTTATGTCTTAAGAGATGAAGCAAATGTAATGGATGAAGTGTACCTGCCCAGAACAAGACAACAAGCAAACATGTGGGAGTCTCAAGCACGAAAATGATATTAGKGCTTCAATAAGACAATAAACCAATGATGTAAATGCCAACTGATAAAAGTGCAGCAGTTAATAAGTTTACAACAGCAATGAGAAATATGTAACAGCTGCGAAGATACTCTTCAGAAAGTGCTTTAAAAGACAGTAAAAATGTGGCATTTCGTGCATAAAATGATAGTAACTTGTCRTAGACAAATTCTGAAGTGATTAGCTAGCAAATAATATGAATTATGCAGAAAATTCGCTGCTTTTGGATGGCTGTAGCAAACGTTTATAACAGAAGCAAGAATTAGTGCTCAGAATTGCAAGAAAATATCATGGAAACTTAGCATTAAGTTGATTATTTAATAATTATCACAAGCAAATTCTGAGTATGTTATGTCAATGTTAGTTGAGTGTATGCAGCAAATTACAAGGTTAGTATGGCTGTAGMAAATGTTTTGTAACAACAACAACACAATTAGTTAGTTTAGCTAAGCTAGGGTTAGTATTAGTTAGTGGAAGCTTCAAAGAAGAGAGTATGAGAGTTGTTTGGTCACAATCCTTCACAAGAGCAAGTACACAAGTGCCTTTTGGGCTATGGAGTCTTTGATAGCAGCAAATAACTTGGAGAATTTAATGATTATACTTGTCTAAAGATAAATGAGGTGAAGCCTTGAAGAATAGCACCTTAAGTCTTCGAGGATCTAAGGCCTCAAGGATAAATTCAGCTAGAGAGTAGGCTCTTCTAGGCTCTAGCGAATTTCTCCTTCCTTAGACTATTGAAATATATTTTATGCAACAAACCTCTAGAAAAGGACTTCTAAAGTGCTAGCACTTTAGGGCTCTAGAAGCCTTAATCTAGACAAAAGGTTCTTAACAATAAGTGGCAAGATCAAGAAGGAAGAAATACCTTATGTTCCTTCTCCTAGGGTTTCTTAGCAAACAATTTCATAATCTTTAATATGAATAAGTAAAATTGACCACAAACATTTAATGCATAAACAAATTGCAGCATTTACTTACTTCACCAAGAATAATCAAGCATGAAAAACCCTAGTTTGTAGAGATTACCACCAAAATAGCCAAGAAACATCATAAGCAAGCTCCTCCAATTCTAGCGCATGGGCAAAAGACACCATAAACTCCAAAATAGCACAAATTTCAGCCAAAGTATGCCACTAGGGTGAAAATTTCAGTTCTCCCTCTTGTGAGGGGAGAGTTATAATCTAAAAATGAACTTAGCCAGCCATATTTATATGGGAAATCTTGGCTAATTAATCCAACAGTTGTGTGTCTTTTCATGAGACAAAGCCTACATGTCAATTTGCTCTTAAAATTCAAAGTTAAATAAATTTTCAACATTAAAACGTTAAAGAGGGTGACTTCATCCTTCCTAGGGTGACGTTAGGTGTCCTCCATGAGACGTTGAGGTCATCTAGCAAAACTTTGGGCCTCCAAAGGCCCTCCTCCATGCCACACGTGCCAAAACTGTAGCCCAACATCTCTCAATGTCAAACCCTAGCTCGGGGTGACGTCATGGGGCTATTAGGGTGACGTCCAAGGTTTCCAAAGCCAACGTCCAGGTGGGGAAGGTTGGCCTCCCATTATTTAGGCTTATCGGGGTGCCTCCAAAGGCAACGTCCTCTTCCTTCACTGTGTAAGCCTTCAATCTCTTCTTACCCCTTGGTTGGGGTTACAACGTCCATGTGTGGGTTTTGGGCCCTCATGAAGGTCCGAGCTAATCATTCCATCATGTGTACCAGTCCACCGGGCAAGGTCCTGCAGAAACAACAAGTACGCCCTCCAGGGGTTCATAAGTCACAAGTATCATAGCATGTAAATCACATCCAATAATTAAAGTACCCAAACATGTGCATCAAACCTCCCTTAACCACAAACAAGTGCTCAAAGACGTAACGGAATTTGACAAGTTAGTTTTGAAGAGGGTCTCAGGGTGTCCTATTGGGCTAACCTCTCTTATGTTTGGAATGTTTCCCAGGTGGAGTCTAGTCCAAATCATGTAAGTGTATGAGGTGATATGGGGTAAATATTTGGGCATGGGGTGCATGTGATAAATATTTCTTTTGATCTTTTGCTCTTGTGCTTCAAGGGAATGGTTGAGGGCCACTGTCCTGGCTTGATAACCAGAGGTGAAAGCGTTATCCACAAACATTTCATGGAAATGAGAAGGCTGGCTCGTAATGAGACCCCATTTCTCTTGGCTATGCCACCAAGAGCCACTACCCTGGTTTGGTGACCAGATAGGTGGTAATGTCATACCGCTACCTGCCCATGGTCATAATAGGTCGGCTCGTGATGAGACCTCCTATCCATCAACTAGTATCTTGAGTGTTTATGTTATCTTGTGGGTCCCCTTTTCTTACTGAGAAGATTTTCACTGCTTTCTCGGGGATCCCTGAGCGAAGCATCTCGAAGGTTTTTCAAAATTGGCTTTTAACTCTTGCCAACTACTTTTACCTTCTTGGCCTTTAGCCCCTTCTTCCCACGAGGTAAGGTACAACCCTTCCTAGTGTAGCCAATCCCAATGCCCAAACAAGGATAGGGGAGATGGAAGGAATAAAGATGGAAAGTGGTAAGTATGAAGGGAACAGAGGATGACTTTTCATAGATCCACCCAGTAGCAAACCATCCTAAAGGGAAATCAACTTACTAGGGCACCATGTCACCCTTCTAGTTTATGTCACAGGGTTTGCCGAACCTAAACCTTGGGGTTCGGAATTCGGCGGACCTCAAAAAATTTGTTGAAGTTCGTTCAGGTTCGGTTACATTATATCTCAGCTTTTTTTTTCTTTTATCGCGAAGGTTTGGTTACAGTTTAACTCTGGTTTTTGTTTCTTCAATTGCAAGGGTTATCTCTGCGTCGGTTACCTCTGCATTTCGTGCCAGGTGCGTTGGTTTTTTCTCTTCACGAACAAACCCTGCGATCTACGATTCAAATAATTGCGCCTAGCGCCCTATGAAGCAAAGCCAAGATCATAAAAACCGTGGGGCGATCTGGGTTAAGGGTTTAAAATCATAGGCAAGTTAATCGTGGCCCGTGGGCTGGTTGGTTTATGGTTTTAAAAAATCACCGAGTTACCAGTTTATGCATTTAACGGATTAATATTATATATAGTAGTAGTATATTTTAAGGGGTTATAGTAATACTATATATTACGGGCTATATATATTATATTACATTACATTAGGGGTTAATATATGATATAATATATAACCTGGGATTTTGTTAAGATAATATATAACATTAATTATAAATACATATAAATTATATATATATATATATATATATATATATATTTTATATTTTAAAATTTTGAAATATGTATAATGACGAACCTAAAGCCGAACCTCATCCGAACTTCATCTGAAAATTCGAACCCAAATTGAACCTAATCCTTGTTGAACCCGAACTCGAACCCGAACCGTGTGACTGAGCTTCCAGGTATGAACGAGGCAAAGAGCATAATTTCCAGGCAAACGTCATGAAATGAAGAAGGATTCAATACAACTTGTTCAAGTGCTTAAAAAATCAGAGTGATACATACTGTTAGCGATATTTCTTGTCTCGGGATTAGGCGTACCCAGGTCTGCAGTTTGCGCGGGAAGCACCTGAGCATATCACGAGAGAATCCCATTTTGTAGCAGCAAGTCAAGCAAGCGAGCGGGCAACGTTTTGTCTTCAGCAGTCAAGAACCATCCTCAAAGCAAATCGACGGTCAGAATCTTACAGAGGAGATCGATGAAATCCTGTCAGCCGTTAGATCTCGAGAAGTTGCGTCGGGGTTAAGCCCTAGTGTGCAGAGGAGGAGTCCCGGGGAAGTCATCGGGATATTAGAGTCATCGGGGTTTCAAAGGGTAAGAGAACTGAGACCTTTCGAGTCTCGAAATACCGACGGAGATCTTAGCCGTTGATCTTGGCAGGACACGCGTCAGACGTCAGGAGGAAAGTCGGGGTTTAGTTCATCGGAGAATCGGAGTTTTCGAAGACAGGAAACTCTTGCATGTAGGAATCGCGATCCGCGATTTCCCGACTGGATCAGAACCGTCCGTCAGCAGGGACACGTGGCGAGAGATCCCGCAGAGTCGGGGATCGGGGAACTGAAAGTCTCGTGCACATGACAACGGGAATCACGATATCCCGATACGCGATTTCTCGACGGAGTTAAGGACCGTAGTGGGGGACAGGGGTCGGAAGGTCAATCCTTGTAGGGAGACAACGCCAAGTGGCATCGGCATATCGCRAACTCGGAGGTTCGTGAGTTGGAGCCRCAAAGATTTGCGTCYAGAGTTGCGAGATCGCGAGAAGCGATATCTCGGCAAACGCCGGTTAGCGTGTGGGACCGCAAGAGCAAGTGGAATACAGGTGGCAGGCTTACGCGACGGGGAACGGAYTGTCGACAGGTCAACGRCCATGAGCCATCGGGGATCGGAGAACCGCGAGTCCGGAGGATGCGTGCACATTGACRTCGCAAACCMCGAAACCCCGATGGAAAGCTATATGGCTGCGGTCATATGGTGGCAGGTCACATGGACCATTGTATAGCTCGGATGGGCTAGCGCATAAGGTGCATCGGAGAATCGGAAATTGGGGAAACAATTTACACAGGGTCACAGCCCATGGTCACTGGGGAAAGAAAAAGAGCTGCGCGAAAGGGGCCAAAGGCGTCGGGTTTTAGTCACAGGGAGGCCCGTCACAACCTCTAGTGGCCATCGGACCCGACCTTGATCCTGGTCTTCGCTTGGAGTAAATGAAAGTAGGAAGGGGTGGTTGAAACCTCTCTTCATTCATTAAGTGTGAAGTATGGAGAGTTTGGTAAGCGGTCCGCTCGAGAGGGTCCTGTGTACCCATTCTTTCAGAAAAGCCATGCCGAGTCCTCGACTAGCCGGAGGAGGTCTGCACACGCTAATTCTGCATTTACTGATTCAACTACTCCCCCTGCGGGAGCCATGCGTAGTTAAGGTGGTGTCCGACAAAGAATATCAGTATGAGTTTGACTGAAGGGACACCAAGCCTTGGGCGACTGGGCACGCCTCTGCTAGGCGTTCTTCTATGAGTATATAGACTCAGTCTTTGTATTTTGTAAGGATCGATGGTTGAGCAGAGCTCCCGGTTGTGAAGTTCTAATGAAGCACTGTTATCTCTGGTTATGTATGAACTCTTGAGACTTCTTGCCTTATGGATGCTAGTTTCTTTCATATCTTTGTTTAAACTGTGTTAGAGCAGCTCGGAATTGGAGAATCCAGTTGAGTTGTAGCTGTCATAGGATGATGTAGAATTTGATCACTGTGACCATTGCATTATCTCTAATTAGTCTTTGTGATTTTCTTAGCGCTGAACGACTTGGAATTGGAGAATCCAGTCAAGTCCCTTTATCAGCACCTCGAAGCCCTGAACCTGAGGATCTCGCGTTCGGGGTTTTTCTTCTACAAATTGCCGAAAGCCTGTTGCCCGAAGTAGTTTGTTCACTCTTCTTATCAAGTCTTCCACCTGTTCACCCTTTAATCAACCCACTGGCTGAAGTTAGGATTCCAGACCTCCTTTGTTCTTTACGTACCCGACCCAGTCTCTGAGTTAGAGTGACATCTCCCCGAGTCTCTGTCCATTTGATCACCCATAAAAAACCATTGTGACATAAAACTGATGGGCGTCGGGCTCTGCTCCTGATAGCAATCCAGGAGTGACTTCCGTCGCCAACACATACCATGATACCCGGACTCATTACCTCATGGAGAAAGACTCACTGCTACTTCAGGACCAGGCTAGTGTGATAGATACTACTGCTGGTGATACGTGGACTGCACTTAAGAAAAGAGAGGCCCTTCGGGGCCATGCTCAAGTCGTCTGGCTCTCGGTACTCTATGTCTAGGACCTGTGGGCCTCGAGACATGATCTCCTTAGTTATCCCTAGGCTAGGGGATAACACCTCTCTCACCTTCCACTTTTCTATTGTGGCGCTCTCATGGAGTTAGTTGATATGTGGCAGCCTTTTACCTCATCCATTTGTGTCTCCCACTCTCCAAGTGGTGCGCCTCCCTCCTTGGGATCTTCACCCATAGAGATATTTATATAAAGCTTCTCTCCCATTGGAAACTAGTTGGAGTAGGGGAGAAATGCTGCTTATACTATTGTATTGTTGATCATTTTGTGGAATAAAAGACGACTTTGGAGGTCAAATTGATATTGTGCTTCATGTGTGTTGGATAATTGATGTCTTGGTTAAATCATATGAGGTAACTTTGTATTTTACTTTACATATGTTCTTATTGAATGAAGGTATTGTTTCCTAGATAGTAGAATCATTCAAGATTATTTTGATTGCTTGATTTTACTTTCTTTAACATTATAAGATTATTGATTTGCATAATCTTTCCCATGAATTGACTTGCTATCAAGATCTTATGTGTAGGAAGCACTTTGTTGATTGGAATAGGGGAGTGCACCCTCGTTTGTGAAGTATTTTACTCGCTAGTTATCCATCCTCCAAGAAGTGAAAGGAGTTCCCTTGCGCGTCTCTCACAAGTGATTATGGATTTGCATACTCTTTCCCATGAGTTGACTTGCTATCAAGATCTTATGTGTAGGAAGCACTTTGTTGATTGGAATAGGGGAGTGCACCCCTGTTTGTGAAGTATTTTACTTCCTGGTTATCCATCCTCCAAGAAGTGAAAGGAGTTGCCTTGCGCGTCTCTCACAAGCGATTATGGATTTGCATACTCTTTCCCATGAATTGACTTGCTATCAAGATATTATCTATAGGAAGCACTTTGTTGATTGGAATAGGGGAGTGCACCCTCGTTTGTGAAGTATTTTACTTGCAGGTTATCCATCCTCCAAGAAGTGAAAGGAGGTGCCTTGCGCGTCCCTCACAAGCTTGAAGGCTCTAAGTGGACAAAGTCCCTCTGCATAAATACCAAAAAAGACTCCATAGCCCAGAAAGAAGTTCCACCTTGCAGGCTTACTTTCTCTTTTTCTCACAGAAAATCTACTTTCCTTTTGGTTACTTCATTGCATGCAAGTGTTTAGATTTGGAACTTCAATTTGAATCTTTAATATCTAGCTTTGCATGCATAGATTAAGTTATATCTACTTTTGTACTTTCAAGTTTCATCTAAAGACTAGATTTAGCATAGGAAAAGTTTACTTCTAGCAAGCTATTTCTTCAAATTTTAAAAGACTAGAGGTAGTTCTTTTCCCAAGTGCTTTAAAGACATATTTGATGATCTTAGTGCCAATTCTTTGCTGTTCCTAACACCAAAGAAAAGACACCAAGAGAGATTGCTTTTGCTTGCTCTTTTAGTTGTATTTTACTAGTTTTTGTATATATTTCATTTAGCAACTTTTTGTACAAAGTCTATAACACTTTTCAACAAGTTGTCCAAAGTGTTTTTGGGCATTTTTGTTGCTTTTTAACTTGTTGTTTTTGCAGGTTTAGTGAGCAGATAGGAGGAAGTGCTGGCGAATTTTCGCGGAACTGGAGCCTGTTGAAATAATGTAACTGCAAAGAGTATTCTTATTATTATTTGATATATTATTCATTGGATCAATCCCCATTGTGGATTGATCTTGTCGGCTATTGTAATAGGACCAAATCCCCTTTTGCGGATTGGTCAAATGTTAATTATAATAGTCAGAATAAGAAGTTGGCCCCAACAGATATTAAAGAGGCCCCAGAATGTAATTAAGGTGGTTATAACCACCCAGTGGGAGAAGTTGGCCCTGCCAGTGAAGAGACACTTCACNGAGTATTCTTATTATTATTTGATATATTATTCATTGGATCAATCCCCATTGTGGATTGATCTTGTCGGCTATTGTAATAGGACCAAATCCCCTTTTGCGGATTGGTCAAATGTTAATTATAATAGTCAGAATAAGAAGTTGGCCCCAGCAGATATTAAAGAGGCCCCAGAATGTAATTAAGGTGGTTATAACCACCCAGTGGTAGAAGTTGGCCCTGCCAGTGAAGAGACACTTCACACGTGCTAGTCTAATATAAATAAGGAGGCTAGCGCTTCACTTAGACACACAACTCACTTGCTCATTTTGAGAGACAAGTTTCGGAATTGCAGAAGAAGGAGAGAGAGTGGCGCATCTTTGGGAGAGGAACTTCTGTTTTAGTTGAGTTATCTCTTGGCATTGTATTGGCT
>JASDQU010321877.1:811-13069 GCA_032191745.1 Picea mariana | reverse complement strand
ACATATCAAATCGTGATAAAAAAAAATTGAAAAATAGTCATTAGAAAGCTAACACAATTCTTCACAAGTTTTGTTTTTACTGTAAAGTGAAATTATAAATAAAAAAAATACTTTTATATGCCAGAAGTTGAATAACTTGTGAAAATACAGTTTTTTTTGTCATAAAACAAGCAAAAGTGTAACCCACCTTCATGATTTCACCCGTTATTGATTTCATGATATGTTGTTGACATGATCTGACATGATGGTTGATGATGCAGGCTGACGATAGCTTGCCGACCAGACTCACATATGGAGTAAAGGGGCCGCACACGAGTTCCAGAGAGATTGAGGGAGAGGTGTGTCAGCAGCCCTGCCACAGCCTATTAGCACTCCCGCCGTGGCTCGAACTGTAGGTTAACGATTACCTAGTTCGAGAGGACCNGTTCGAGGGGATCCACGATGCCGTGAGGGCAGACTGCAACAGTCGCTCACGTGATTCTAAGGGGCACGCAATAAGGCGGGGGCCTTATTCCTTAGAAGCCATTAGTCTCCCACAAGTTCACTGGACGGAGTATTGACTCTAGGAGGGTTATAGATTCTACCAATCCGTCAAGTCAGCGAGTGGCACCCTTGGAGCATGTGGTGCATCCTGAAGGGCACGTCACGGAAAGAAATGCAAATCAGCGAGTGGCACCCTTGGAGCACGTGGTGCATCCTGAAGGGCACGTCGCACAACGGAAGCAACGAGGCGAGTGGCACCCTTGGAGCACGTAGTGCGTCCTGAAGGGCACGTCGCATGCATGATGATGATGAGACAACTTAGATGACCCTAAGACCTAAATGCCTGATAAAATTCTTAACGACTCCCCTAATTAAATTGTCGCCCTGTTCAAATCAAAAACCTAAATTAAAACATCTCTAAGTTAAATTTGACAAGCCCTAAGAAAAGATTCTACAAAAATAAACCTAGGGCATAAGCTAAAACCCTTCTAGGTGTAAATTAAAGACTTATTAAAGTAAAGGGGATGAAGTAACAAGGGAGTCTAATTAAGTGAAGCCCATGGCCTTTAATTGAGAAAAAAAAGGATAAAAAAATTATTAAAGTAGGGAAGTATTAAAGGATAGGAGTCTTTAAAAATATTGAAAAGATAGAAACTACAGTTATCTTTAATAAAAATAAATAAGGAGTAAATTAAGGAAAAATTAAGGAATAATTAATGAGTAAATTAAGGAACAATTAAGGAATAAATAAGGAGTAAATTAAGGAACAATTAAGGAATAATAAGGAGTAAATTAAGGAAAAATTAAGGAATAATTAATGAGTAAATTAAAGAGAAATTAAGGAATAATTAATGAGTAAATTTAGGAGAAATTTAAGGAGTGATTTTGAGGAAGTGAGGAAATCTCAGTCTTTTAATTATTAAAGGAAATTAATTTTAGAGAACGAGAGGCATGTGTGACACTTGGACGGTGGAGACTGTGAGAGAGTTGCCATTAAGAATTAATTAATTAATTAATGATTTAGGGTTAGGTTAGTCTCAAAATTGTTATAAAAGAAGGGGAAAGGAAGGAAGAAGGGGGATGAACGGTTAGCGTAACGTTACGCTACCGAATTGTGTCTTGACGGGTTGCTTGTGAGGAGTTGGGTATATCTCAGCTCTGTTTGGAGTGGTAGCTCAGCCGTTGAGGCTAGCTGAGACGCTATTCTATCTCTAATTCTTGTGTGGCCCCTTTGCGGCTCGGGGGGCTAAGGGGGAAGAAGAGTACCCCTAGCGTTGGCTGGGAGGTACTGGTGAGCTTTCCACGGTCGGCAAGCGGGATGCGGCATAGAGCGCGGGACGCGGCACGGAGCACGGGACATCTCCGAAGCGGGCGTGTGGCCAAGGTATGATTTTTATGGGTAAGGTAGAAAGCATTTTATATTCGGAAAATTATTGTTATTGGTGAAAATATGATGAGATTGTTTGTCATTATATATTGCAATTTCGTTCAGCAATGATATTGTAGAGTTTGTTTACATTTTGATCATGCGTCACTTTAAGTTATGATGTCATGTGTTTTGCATTAATATGAATCATTTGACGTGGTTAATTCCTTATTTATTCATGGAACCAAACTAAAAAGAAAAGAAAAATTTCCTATTGTACTTCGCTGTTTAGAGACGTAACGAAGGGGACGTTACAGTCCATTTTGAGCTCAAAATTTTTCCCCACTAGATAGTGCCTCCAAATTTTTAGAGCTAGAATTACAAATGCCAACTCTAAATCACGAGTAATGTAAAGCTCCTCATGTTGATTCAACTTCCTTGATGCATACACTATCACTCCTCCATATTTCATTAACATGGCCCCCAACCCTTTATTCGAGGAATCCATGTAGACTGTGAAGTCTTTTGCCATATCCGACACTTGTAGAATTGGTGCACTGGTTAGTAACCTTTTAAACTCGATGAATGCACTATCACATTCTTCTTTCCTTTCATACCTGACCCCCTTGCACTGCAGAGTGGTTATGGGTTTCACTGTTTTAGAGAACCCTTGCACAAATCTCCAGTAATAACCCGCTATCCTCATGAATATTCTTACCTCATGCGCATTTTTTGGCACCGGCAATTCCATAATGGATTTACCTTTTCTGGGTCCACATAGATTCTTTCACTGTAAATGATATCACCCAAATAGTGAATTTATTTCTGGAATAAAGAACACTTCGAAAACTTTCCAAACAATTTGTTCTCCCTAAGGCGAGACAACACCACTCACAAGCATTCCTCATGTTCTCTTTTGTTCTTGGAATAGATGAGAATATCATCTAGAAAGACCTGTACAAAGTGGTCTAAGTACTTCCAGAATACACCATTCAAGAGGCTCATGAATACTGCGGGTGCATTGTTCAAACCAAAAGGTACAACAAACTCGTAATGCCCAAACCGAGTTTGGAATGCAGTTTTAGGAGTATCACCTTCCTTAATCCTTAATTGGTGATACCGTGATCGCAGATCAATTTTTGAGAACACAGTTGATCCTTTCATTTGATCAAAGAGGTCACATATCCATGGCATTGGGTACCTGTTTTTCATTGTAGTATGGTTCAAGTCCCTGTAATCTATACACATTCATAAGGAACCATTCTTCTTCTTCAAAAATATTACTAGTGAGCCCCAAGGTGAGACACTAGGCCTTACTAGCCCTAAGTCAAGTAGTTCTTTCAACTGCATATGAAACTCACAAATATCGGGCACTGTCATCCTATACATAGTCTTGGATATTGGATTTACACCAATTTTTAGCTCAATAGTAAAATAAAGCTCTCTCTCAAGAGGTAACCCTGGAAACTCTTTTGGAAAAACATCCTTAAACTCCGACAATACTGGGTACTGAACCAAGGAGGGTCCTTTCCTTTCATTGAATTCTTCCACTACATATAGTTGAAACCCTTGCCTCATGCAATGTTTAACCTTCATAGTTGAGATAAATCATAGAGACAGTTTCCTCCATACACCGTGGATCTCTACTAGCCTTCCTTCATCATCAACACAAAGCACCCTTTTCGTGAAACAATCTACCATAGATCAATGGGCTTCTTAGCAATCCATTCCAATGATTAGGTCTTACGTCCCCAGAGAAGTGGCGTAGACCTTCAACCTAGTAGTACACACTCCCAGGTCTACTAGACAATTATCAATGCTAGTTCCTACTGCTTGTTTTCCCCCAGAAGCCATCTCGACTTGTTTAAATTCATTTTGCTCATAGGCTGCCAACCCACACCTTTCTAATGCAAATGGTGAAATGAATCTATCTGTAGCATCAAAATCAAATAAAATTTTAACATTGACATGATTTAGCGTACTTGATGACTCCATCACCATCATTTGATGTTCTTCTTGGCGATTATTAACTGCTACATAAATTTGGTGGCTACTAATCGCTCTTTCCATTGGGGCCTTTCCTTCTCTATGCACAAATCCTTCTTGCAAATGTGGGCAGTCACTCTAGTAATGGGGTCCTCCACACCCCCAACACATAACATGAGATGGAACCTACGCACTTCCCTATGATGGTCTCTGAAATGAGTTCCTTCCCTTGGAGCCCCTGCCCCTACTTGATGCTCCCTGAGAAGGTCGTGGACCTGCCTGCATCATTGCTGATGAGTGGGATGATGCACTTCCTGCCATTGAAATACCTGTAGAAACTATCCTAGGTGCGGATCTATTACCCTAAGGACGTAGCCTAGAGCTCCCTCCTCTAGAGAAGGTCCTAGGGGCCTTCCCCACGAATTTAGAATGATGTGGAAAGGTCTATCTCATACCTTTGTTTAAGATCATATGTTCCTCTGCATAACGTGCATTTTCAAATGCATCCACTACTGATGATGGTTTCCACATCTGTACCATGGCCCTTATCTTAGGGTTTAACCCATACACAAAATGTTTTGCATGTCATTGATCAATATCCATGTATGAGGCATATTTTACCAACTCCATGAACCTGATATCGTACTCTTCCACCATCCTGTTTCCCTGAACTAGAGAATGAAATTATCCCACCTATTGTTCCTCGTAGTATGTTGACAAATATTTCCTCCAGAACCTTTCCTCAAAAGGTTCCCATGAGACGACGTCTCAGGTGAGGTGCAACTGCCTCTCCAGGTTACCCACCAGTTAAAGGCACTATCCCTCAACTGAAAGATCATTATTTTCACCTTTGATGTGGAAGCATAGTCTCTTAAGTAGAAACATCATGTCATTCCTTCCAACCATGCCTCTGCATGTTCACTGGCATGACCCCCGACAAACTCTGGGAGTTTGATATTCTATAGTTCTCTAGTGATGTCCCCAGGTGGAGGCCCTCCCTTTGAATCCCTAGAATCTTCATGGTTACCCACTCCAGATGGTGGGGGTTACACTTTGACATCTGTTGGCTGAAGCCCCTTTAAAGTTTCATTAATATCTTCCAAAGAGAGCAAAATGAGAGCTAATTCAGGCGATGGTGGTGGCAATGATCGTGGTGGCAGTGTTTTCATTGGTGGTCCTTACAACAATGCCCCTCAGCCTCGGTTTCCATGAGTCCTAACCATATGGAATAATTGAATCTGAATTAAACCAAATGCTTCTCAGGGAAGAGTCTAAGGAAGTTCACATTCTCTCAACTTATATTAGTAAGCATAGGGTTAGGCGTATTTTTTTTTTTTACTTGTCTTTAAAGAAATGTTACTCTCTTTAGGGTAAGTGGCTAGGTTAGGGTTAAATCATATAAGATCTATGTCTTCTCCTAAATAAACTATTGAATCTCTCACCTTGCTAGCTATGTCATCCCTATAAAACACTTGCTAATGTGCATCAAATCCCCTATGTAATGCCTTCTATTATACCATTTGTTATTCACCATAACATGTGTCAAACTCCCCCACTCTACAAGGACCTTTAATCTTTATAATATTAATTATAATATACCACTATTACAATCATTAATCATATACATAATGTATGTTATTAATTAATACAATTATATAATATTAGTTATTTAATCCATCATTAGTTACAAACCCATTATTAACATTATAACTTTATAATGTTAATTTAATTATCAGATTAACTAATAAATCATTTAAACAAATAAATCAATTAATTACTATAATCAATTAATTAATCCATTATACTAATTAATCCATATAATTAAATTAATTGATCAACTTATCATAAAGCATTAAAATAAAACAATAAATAATTAAATTTTATTAAAAAAATAAGAAAATAAGAAAAAAAATCAAAGAAAAAAAATAAGTTAAATAAATATTTTAAATTAAAAAAAAACCATAAATATGAAGTGGAGGGTTGGGAAAAGTGGTTTCTCGCATGAGTCCCACATGCCCCACCCCCCTTCTCTCAATACCTAAACCCTAAACCCTCACTTCTCCATCCTCGTTTCTGTGTTTTCCCTCTAGCGGCTCGTTTTTTTTTTATTCATGGCTTTGGATGCCCACACTCCCCCCGTGAGTTCCTCCCTTGGTGTTCTTGCACGAGAATAAAGCTAGGTATGGTGTTGTATGGTGCATTATGCACAAAGGGCATGTTGGGAAAAGAATTCCCCTTGTGGGCTCCTTCCTTCATGGATGCTTCATTTGACCATTGTGCTTGGTCATGGTCATTGGCTTGGGACAAGCTTTGGTGTGATGCAATAGATATGAGGTTGACTCTTCCGTGATTTTGGGAAGGTTTAATATTGGCGTGAGGATTTTGATTTGGATGATATCTGTGTTCAATTTTTTTGGCCAATCATCTTCCTGTAGCTTACAATTGGCTTCTCCTCCCTGTGTGAAGTGTGGTGAAAAATAAAACCGCCCCTTGTCGGCTCCTCTTAGCTTGGTGCTAGTGTTGGTGTGCAAGATTATGCCCCCTGTGGTCTCTTCCTTTGGCTCGATTCTTGGTTTCGGGCCTTGGTGCTTGCACTGGCCATTGGAGGAACCACGACCCCTTGTGGTCTCTCCACCTCGTGGCTAGTTTCTCCCTTCGTCATGGATTTGGTTCTTTAGGGACATGTAATTCATGAGAAATATGTTCCTCGTGGGATCCTCTCTTGGTCATAGCTTTATCTTGGGTGCTTGGTGTTTGATTTAGAGATTGGATTGAGAAGCCCAATATTTTATATGAACTATTCTCCCCTGTGGGCTCTCCGTTAGAGCCTTGTGTACAATTATATCCTGTGACATGGCACATGATGTAACCTTGGTCCTTGCTGATCTAGTGATAGTGTTCAAGTGATTGGTTATATGATTATATATTGGGATCGATGATTGATAGGCATACTAATTTTATTATTTCCCTTTCTTTAACATAATATTTTCAATTATTCTTCATTTGTGAAGATCTAGTGGTAGAATTGTCAATAGTGTGTGTTGTGTATTAAAATGAAGAAACATAGTATCTTGAGATGCATGCTCCTGATTAAAATCCTCTTCATCCATAGCATGGAAGAAGAAAATCCATTTGGATCCCTATTTGTAGAGAATTCGAGAGAAGCATGGCTTGCCAATACCACTGTTGTGGAAGAAGATCCAGACAATGTAATTCAGATGGTTCAAAGAAGAATTTACAACAACATGAGGAGGCAAGAGCTGGGATATCTATCCTACAGAATTGGTAACCCCATCAATGATTGTTGGCATTGTGATCCCAACTCGGAATGCAACAGAAAACTCTTGGCTGACTGTGCCATTGGATTCGGCAGGGATGCCCTTGGGGGAAAGAACGAGAGGTTTTGTCTTGTCACAAATCCCAACAATTATGATGTAGAGATCCAGTACTTGGGTGATAGTGTTTGTTTACTTTGTGGAAGTTATGAAGTAAAATTTGTTAACATTAATAATAAATTTTATTATATATATATATATATATATCTTTATTTATAACAAGTGTTAAATTTGTTTTTTTTTTGTGCTTGGCTTGCAGGTTGCATGCAGCTGGAGCCTGGCCCTGGAGCTCAGATTCATATATACATTTTTTTTTACACTCCTTCTATATATTTTCTATATATATTATTTATATATATGTCTAATTATTTTTGTTTATATATCTGATTTCAAGGATTTCACTTGTACATGTGAACAAGTTCATGAAATGTCGATAGAAATTTCATGGTTATTTTCATGCTATCTCTCCATTACAGTCTTCTTGGTAGTCTCTTATATATATATATATATATATATATATATATATATATTCTCATTTATTTCTCGTTATCTACTAGTTGTGATTAAAGGGTTTCAGGGCTTCATATCCATGTTTTTTTTCTGGGTTTTTTATAGTACATACAGAATAATATTTCAATTATGAGGATGGGTAAGCCCTAGGTTTCATTTTTGAAAGTGATATATGATACCATTTGTAAGGCAGGGCCTCATAAAAATAAATTTAAATACATAAATTCTTTCTAATTTACTTCTTTATTTATTGTTCCAGCATAATAATTGACAGCTTAGAGGCATAATGAACAGTAGCATAATGAAAAACAGTATAATAATGAACACCATTATATTGATGAACAATAGTATAATGATGAACAATACTAAGAAAATGCATAAGGTATTCACCTCAACCTGAAGCTTACGATGTTGAACCTGAAGCTAATGATGTTGTTGATGATGTTGATATTTCCCCACCCAAACTGAGTATTAACTTCCCATCCAACTAGGAATAGCCTCTCCTACTCCCAACCTCCAAGAATATTTACGGTTTCCTCACCCCCGAGCCCAAAATTCCCAGCAACAACTATGCCCCTGTGAGAGTCCTCAAGTAAAATTGTTCCACCCCAAAACTGTTGTTTCCTGCACTCCTCCTTCTTCCTTTCCAAATTTTCTTACTTTTCCATAAACCAAAAATATCCACAAACCCAAGATGCTTCTCCCCGAGTTATCCCCTCTCCCTTATCTTCCTCCCTCAAATCCATTTCTCCAACCACATTACCCCCCATTAACTCCTCAACCACCTTATCTCTCCCGTTAATTACTTCATCTACAAATGTTAATAATATTATAATAAAGTCTCCATAAAGTCATTTTAATAATTAATTAAATCAATATTAATTATTCATGATAATTACATAGTTAATTAGGGTTGTTACAACTACAGAGAGAAATTGAAGAGAGGAAAACAAGAGACATGAGTTTTAAAAAATGACCATCGATTCTATTCAGTGAGAGAGGAAGGAAAATACGTGTCCCACTTGATACCTGACTTGACATAGAAGTAGTATTACCTATTTTCCCCATAGGATGACCAAGGAAAAGGTCTGTTTACATGGTGACTGTACTAGTAACAACAGGTGTAAGTGGTGTATTAAAACATGGTTGACTGATACCCAACCTATCAAAAATATCATGACCTGAGGGATTTCTCCATAAAGGACAAACTAGACTTCTGATTGGATATGATATGCCACAGGCATGGATATGGGTAGTGAATCCTTCACTTTGACGAAGTTATCCTGATTCCATGTTTTCTTCTTCAAAAGGCCTTGATGGTAATCTAGGATAATCTTTAGTTACAATTTCTCCTACATAATTTACTAGGACTAAAAGTGGACCAAAGGGATTATTTAATGGTGGGTTTGTAAGAGGGATAAAACCTTTCTTAACACTTGTGATAACTCCTTGAGAGCGTTCAATCAAAGGAGTAGCATCACTCCTAGTTTCAGAGTAATTTCTTTCATCGACAATATCTCCATGAGAAGTATTTTCTAGTGAATAGGGAGGTATTGGTTGATAATATTCGGGAGGAAATATCTGAATCCTATGTGAGTGATGAAGATTGTTGTCAACTACGGTAGAAAGGGTAGAAAATTAAAATCCCACTATATAAAACAAACAACACTCAACTAACAAACTAGGAAACAAATCGTGCAAACAAAACTTTTCATAGTGAATCAAATAGTTGGTGATGAAATCCAATGTTGTGAGATAAATGTAAAAATGGCTAGGGTAGAGTGGGTGGACTAGTTACATTGGAGACCTTCTTAACATATATATTCCCTAGTTTAAGTTCCCTGATGGAAGAACCATGGGTTACCCTCCAAGGAGCCCGACTAAGTTTGACCAATGTCTAAGCTAGGTACAATAGATACTTTCCCCTCCGTCGTAGCCTTATGTAGGATCCCTAAATATTATGGCCTCTAAAGTTATCACTTACAACCCCGAAGCTAGGGGAGACAGTCGACAATGGACTATACATGCAAGGGAAGGGTTGAAACCACAAATACCCTTGAGAGGTGCCTCAGACCGAGGTAAAAACTCACAAGTGATCCCCAAGTGTCTAACAGCACCATTTTTAATACGTGTAACCTACTCCACCAACACCAATGAAGCGGGTTTAGTTACTCCATTGATCTCAATGTGACCTCGTGATTTAACCTTGTGTGAGAAGGGCTTCCCATGACAAATATGTGGCAATTGGATTTATCTCCCTAAAAAAATATCCAATGTTTGTTTGACATCTTTGGAGAGTTTTCCTCACCACCTATTACAAATCCATACACCTAACATAATGTTGGTGTGCTATGAGATAAAAAATATTGATTGAATTTTATTAGCGCTTAATTTTAAGTGATATTTTTTACTCAAAAGGATGCGGAAGTGAAACAAATGATGTTTGACGAGAAGGTAATTTTCTTTTGAAAATCAAAATGAAATTATTTTCAAGAAAGATGCCAATATTTTCACAAAACAATTAATGAATTGATCATTCTAATTTGTCCTCAAAGTCTAGATGCATAATCTTTCTCCTCTTGATTTAAAAATGCAAATGAATTTAATTCTTATTAAGTTCTTTCTTTTTCAATCAATATGAAATTTTGCAATGAAATAAACAAAATATTCTTCAAGGGAAAGATTGCATCCACAACTCAATACACAATAGAAAGATACAACAAAAACTGCCACACTGATACTTTCAAAACTACAAACATATTCCAAATGCAAAGAAAAAGATAGAAGATCTTAATTCTTTCAAAAAAAAAAAAAATCCTCAACAAAAAAGATAACATAAAATCATTCAACAAAACACTTTGACAAAAGCAATTCAAAGCCAGCTAAGAGGCACTCAATGACCATGCTAAGAACTTATACCTCTTTCAAATATAGGCAAAAAATTACCAAAGACAAAGCCAAGAAATTATGAATAAATTAAAAAAATGATCAAAAAAGACTGTGATACTGTTAAGAAGATTGTAAAGAAAACCTAAGATTCACAACAAAGGTGAGATATGAGACCTACGAAGGAAAAATTCAATAAAAAATTGATTTTCCAAAAAGTGTCACAGGCTAATGTGGCACATAGAGTGACAATCCAGAGTGTCAAAGGGTGTGGGATATGCCTAGTGAGACAATGTCACACTCGTTATCAAATCTAGGGTGCAACAATCAAGAAAATATTGGAAAAATAAAAAAAATAAAGAAGACTTCCATTGAATTTCAAGTTTAACTAATTGCACAGTGTCAGGTAAAGACTCGGAGATCTAAAGTAATGCAAGGTATCAAAACTAAGAGAAAAAATGCGAGGGAAATGTCCCCAGTGGAGTCATCAATTTTGTTAATGGAGAAATTGGTCTGTGTAGACACATATTGATCTCCCTAGACTCAGAAACCATTACTAGAACAAAATATACATAACATAGAACTTTCTCTAGGTTGACATAATCAAATTACGAATTAGCTAAAAATTCATACCTTGTAATCGATAGCTTTCCTCTCTAGTTGCATCTTCCAATTGCTTTGTTGTGATACTTGTGAATGATAACCTGCAAGAGATAAAAAACAACAAAGGTGAAAGAAACAAGTATAATTTAATGCAACTTGTGCAACTGCTAAAGGAGAGATGCAACAAATATAATGAAAATAAAGACAACATTTGTGGGAAAGAAACTATAGTAATATATTAATGAAAATGAAAAGATATTAAAACGAAAGCTACCTTGATGTTGTGAATCTCCTTCCAGCAAGCTCACTCCTCCAATACCCACAATGCATCCATGAAATCCATCACCATCAACTGACTCCTTTAGCTAAGATTGAATTCCTCAAAGATAAAAAAATTACTAACAATTGTCCAATAACAAACAACAATCAAATCTATCAATCATTATTCTCAGTCCACTATTCACTATTTTCTATTAGCCCTTCCTCAAGAGAAAAGTCTCCTTTTATATATTGAAGAGGACAAGGGTGAGGAGGTTAGGATGAGAGTTTAGGATCCCTCAATATCAAGAGTACGCCTACCATACAAAATTATCGTAGAACAACACATCTTGAAGCCTCTCTTCTAGAATCTTCTCGAATTTCATCATTTTCTCCCCTTTTAAGCAGTGTGGTGGAGCAAGTTGAGACACTATTGAACCGTACAATGGTGCAACATGCGACACTTGAAGGTGTAGCACCCAACAATGATTCAAGTTGTGACACTCTCTTAAATTAAGGATTTAAAGGCTCTAACAACATGTCTAACCCTTTTTCCATGATTTCATTCTCTCAAAGTAACGTTCTTCTTAAAAAATAATAGGTTGTATGCTCTAGATGATACAAGATAAGTGAACAATCATTGGTTCTGAAAAGATATTGTGTAACAAGGAGAGAGGGGAATATAGAGAGAGAGGGGCATATAGAGGGAGGGAGGGAGAGGGTTAAACTGAGAAACTAGGAGAGGGAAAGAGGGAGGGAGAGAGACCAAGGAGAAATGGGGTAGAGAGAGAGAGGGGGGGCATAGGGAGAGAAGGTAGATAGGTAAAGAGT